>PVKU01007575.1:0-17687 GCA_004027475.1 Anoura caudifer | reverse complement strand
GAGATGCGTCTCACTGCTAGAGCCCTAAAATGACTGCCATTTGCTACGCTTACCTCAAAAATCAAACTGGCGTCTTCTTTACTAAGGTACCTATTTACTTTTTTCCTGCAGGCTTAAGAATTTCTGTGTGAATATATACTATACCTTGTTCCAATATCAAGCCAGCTGCCATAATCCTTGACCAAGAAGAAAAAATGCTGTAAAAATAAAGCAAAATATGGTTCCATGAAAAACAAAGGCTGTTTAGATTTGGCTGAAAAACAGTGCTGTTTCAGGGTTATGTTTCAGACTTCTGACCCCTCAGAACCACTGTAGTACTGGAATCAGTAAGAATATGCCTTTTAATGAAATTTTTCCTTGGGCTAAAGTGTGCCATAGTCTCGAAGCCAGAAATAACATTACCATTCAATCAAATCAACACAAAAGTGAAATTTGTGAATAACTAGAAATAAAGAAAAAACAACTTTAAAACAAGGTATTACACAACACAAAGACCTCAGTGAAAAGAAGCCACAGGATCCATTCATCAACCAGTATCCACTGACCTCCCCCTACATGCTAATTACTGTGTTAGGTCCTGATTCCAGGATGTTATAATCTAATGGATGATCCGACAAGGTGCCAGGCACACATGCACATGTGTGCAATGAGTGTGTCCCCCAGAACACGCCAACCACTGTGGGGGCCCAGAGGAAGGGGCGCACACCCCACCTAGATGGTAAGGGAAGGCTGCCCCAATAAAAAGTCTAAAAATCCAGGTGAAAGGTGCTAGTCAGAGGAAAGATGAGACTGGGGAGCTGTGAGAAGTCTGTTTCCGACAGTGGGAGTGAACTTATAAACATCAACGGTCCAGGAAGAGCCTGGCAGGCCCCAGGTGTGGCGGGGGTAGGGAAACTGGAGGGACAGGTGAGAGACATGCCAGGCACAGACCACTTTCTAAGTTAAACGAAGCCATCTGACTCTGTGTCCAAACTCTGAAATCAGAGAATTTAAATTCTCTTCTATTAACATCTTGCCTATTTGCCACTTTGTGACCAAAACTGAAAGCTGATTTGTCCTAATGTTATGTGTGGTCAATTTTCGAAATACATGGGCATGCCTTGTTTTATTACACTTCACTTTACTGTGCTTTATCTATTTATTCACAGACAGCGTGTGTTCTTTCTTACATAAACTGAAGATAAGAGGGCCTCCACCGGCAACAGGGTTATGACCCCCTTCATCGAAACGCTCGCCTCGTGGAGGTGGTCTGGAACTGGCCGAGACGGCAGCATCTCCGAGCTCTGCCTGTATCGAATGCCCAGTTCCGTGCAACACAAAACCGATTAAATCAAACGACTAGCAGCCTGATGTGAGAAGTTGCCGTAACTGCTGTCCCTAGTTAATTTTTACACAGGCTGCTGTGCCGTGAAGAATTAACTGTACCCCAAGAGGGGTCTGTTTTTGCCCTCAGCTACTGAGAGGTGATTTCTGGGCCCTTGGACTGCTGTGACTGATAAGGAATGTTTTGCCTGGGGGCCTTGGTCGCTGAACAGTCTAATAATGTGACTTTTGGGGGTCGGGTTTGGACCACACGATATCAGTTCTACCTTTGTAAGGACTGGACATTAAAGGTCAGCCATGGGAGCAATATGCTATTGAGCCCCAGTAACGTCTGGACCCCAAGGGCCTGGGCCCCGGGCTGGCAGTACTCTGTCTTGTCACACACAGATCCTGGAAGGGTAATGCTGCCCTGGCTCTACAGGGAGAGGATGACCAGAGCTCCGCATTGGGGACCCTCCTGGACCCTGCCCTCTGCATCTCTTCTGTGGCAGATCTTAGTCTGCTTCCCTTCCCCTGAAGACACTGTACCTGTGAATGTTACGTCTCCAGTGAGTTCTGTGAGTCCATCTAGTGAGTTATCAAGCCCAAGGGTGGTTCTGGGAACCCCCTGAACTTGAGGTATAAAATTAACATCTTCCCACCTGAAAAGCTCTACTTCTTTCCTTCTGCTCCTCCCTCCCTACCTTTTTTCCTTTCTTTTCCATCTGAGAAAAGGGTTTTAAAATTTTTTGAAGTAGAAAAATAATGTATTGCCTAAATCTAAAGCTAGCTTTTCTGTTAACTTCCTATGGAAGTTCAATCCCGACCCATGCACCACAGAGGACTAGGTATAAAATGACAGATTCGAATAAACCAAGGAAAAAGACTTCTGACACCTCAACAAGAGCACTCTTACTGCCTAAGTCACACAGAAAGAAACTCATTTACGTGTGTAAATGATTCCAGCATGTACAGCTCAATATCTAAAGATTTCACATACGGAAATGCACTCTTACTTATCTTGATTAACTTAACTCAGCACCTAGCTTCTCAATCTTATTTATATTGAATATCCAAGAATGTCTTACCAAAGCCATAATGTCTGATATGACGAGAACCATGAGAAAAAGACTGGAAAAAAATAAACAAAAATTACACATATAATACAACAGGCATATTTTAAAACCACATTAAAATCAAAATGAGTCCTGGCTGGGTAGCTCAGTTGGTTAGAGCATCATCCCAATGCACCAAGGTTGTGGGCTCAATCTCCAGTTAGGCTACGTACAAGAAGCAACCAGTGAGTGCGTAAATAAGTGGAACAGCAAATTGATCTCTGTCTCTCTCTCCTGGAGGCTAAGTCTAAGATCAAGGCGTTGGCGTGTACATACGCAAACACAAATACGTGTGTACATGCGCAGACACATTTTGATGAGCCTTCTACTCCTCATTCTATATGTCCCCAGCTCTTTTTGTTTAAACTTTAATTAAAACCTCTTCTAAAAATGCATCCATTATTAAGTGCGAAAGTACCATTAGTTACCGGATTTTTATTGTATCCAGATATCTTTTTATGTGATACTTACAAGGTATAAATGCTTTCAATGTTAAATTTATGTAAATATCCTGAACAACACATAAAATTAAACTAAAAACCAGATTTCTACTATTTTTAAACTGGGAAAAAAATCTGTTCTTTATCATGGCGCATGCATAATAACATGCTGAACCCAGTTCAAGCTTAAATTCATCAAGAAGAACATGCAAATCTATGATAATATTAGTTACTTTCAGCACTGAGTATGCCAGTTTGGTTCAATTATAACTGAACTCCTAAGAAACTTCATATTTATCTCAAGTATCTTTCAGAGAGGCTGGTAAGTCCAGTGCCGATGAGGCAGCTTTTTCAGTAGAGGCAACTCTACTAAAAAAAGTAGTAGAGCTGACAGCTTCTCTTCCAGATGCTCCACTGCTTAAGACTGACTGCTCCAGAAATTCCCCCGAAGTCAGAAAGAATACTTTCCATTCTGTTTGCCAAATGCGTAGAAATCACGACTGAGAAACTATGTATATTATTGACATTTAGAATAGCTGATTTTAAAACATGCAAAAAGAAATAATCGTAACACATTCATCCAATGCATGTTTAAGAAATAAGCCGTCCCGCAACCGTGAGGATGACAGCCTTCGTTTGCTGTGTAGACGCCGACGTATCCGTACATACGAGCTGCTCACTACGATAACCGAACACCTGTGTCTCACTGCTCTGTAAGAAGGCCCTTCACTAGCTTGAACACTAGTGTAATAACATGTCCAGGCTGGGAAAGCACACTTGTCTCCTAGAGGCCCTGATCTACTGACCTCCTCTAATGAAACTAACTCCGATTAAAGGGCAAAGCACTTTTTTTCCAATTTTACAACAAACAGTCTATGTTGCAGTGTCCTAACGACAATCACATGAAATACCCTCAAGTGCTCACTCTCATTCCCACAGGGCGGCAACGCCGACGGCTCCCACACATTCCCGTACCTTTTCGATGACAGCTGGGTGGCCACCTGCACGGCTTCCAACGCGCACATCACAAGAACGAAGGGGATTAAAATCTGTCCAAAAGAACAACAAATGATGCCATGCTGAAGCACCTGACAAGCCTTTTGAAATATCATTTCTGTTTGTAGAGATGTGTCAGTGCCTCAAATGAACCTTCTGTTGGTGAAGAGCAAATGCTGAAACAGCCGCGAGGCCAGGGATGTGCAGAACAGGGCGGCGGCTGCTAAAACCTGCGTCAGAGTACAGGTAGCGGAGGCAGTAACACGCATTGACCCCCATTCCAAGCAACACCTACTGCAAAGTCTTGTTCCTCTAACTCACATTAATGGCCGTGTTCAAATGGTTCCAAGAGGGTGTGAAAGGCACAGAATGCCCAACTCAGACAAATTATGGAGCCTTATAATTTGATTCACAGATCCCTGAACCCATCTGGTTATTCGATACTATAATGCCATCAACATGATTTAGCTGCTTTACCATTGCTTTTGACTTATTTTAATACTAACTTATTTGTTTATAAAATTCATACTCATTGTAAAAATAATTTGTAGAAAAACCCACAAAAAGTAAAATAAAATTTGTAGTGGTTGAAAATCCATAATCCAGAGCTACCACTGATAATATTTTGTAATATTGCTTTCCAGTGACCAATTAAATATATATATATGCTTGAAATTTTTAAAAAGAGGAGAGTGAGAAGATATAGAAAAGAAACGTTCAAGACTGCATAAGGCACTGGCCAGCATGGTTCAGTGGGTTGGCCCATCATCCTGCAAACTGAAAGGCTGCTGGTTCGATTCTTTCTCAGGGCACATGCCTGGGTTGCGGGACGGGCCCCTGGTTTGGAGCATGCAAGAGGCAACTGATCTCTCACTTTCTTTCTCCCTTCCTTCCCCTCTCTCTAAAAATAACTAAGAATTTTTAGAAAGACTGCATAAGATTCATTTTCAAGTGAAGGACACATGACCAGAATTAAGTTCAGGGGGACCTCCACTTCCAGCCACATCAGGCAAAAGACGTCACCATGCATGTCAGTAAAGCTCACTGAATTAGGAGAGCGGTTAAAGATCTAACATTGTAATCAAAACTTTTGTTTTTCTTGTTTTTAATTAAAGACCACAGTCTTTAATAGACTGAGAAAAAAACTACCACTACAAAAAATGTAAACAAATTAAGGAAGCAATACATGGTCTAAAATGATCCATTAGCGAATGGAACATGATATAATGAACATCTTTTTAACATTTCTTAAAATTACATTTGTGTTAGTATAGTAACAAAAAAATGGTATTAATCCAATGAAGAGATACATACTTTCAACATTAATTCTGTGATCTGAACGAAATGCAAGCAGCTTTTTGGCAGATATTAGGTACTTTATTAAAACAAATATACACCGTTGGCCCTCTGTATCCATAAATTCAACCAACAATGGGTTGAAAATACTTTGGGGAAAAAGTTCTGTTATTGCTGATGTGTACTACGCAGTTAGGCCTACAATGGTTATATCTACGCTGAAAATGTAGACTTTTTTCTTGTCATTATTGCCTAAATAAAACATTAGAACAATAAATTGCATAGCATTTCCATTGTATTAGGTATTATAAATAATCTAGAGATAATTAAATTAATCAAGAGGCTATGTGCGGGCTATACACAAATATCACACCACAGTCCACATTCCACAAAGGCCGTGGATTTTGGTATCCTTGGGGGGAGATGGGGGTGTTCTGGGAACAATTGCCCTCAGATTCCAAGGGAGGACCGAACTGACTACGTAAAACGTGCCAGGCACCATGGAGGAGGGACTAACACAAGCGTAATGACCTAGAGAAGGGAAAGAACACGAATTAAACTCCACCGGAGAGTATGAGGCGCTGATAGGTCGATCATTAGTCATTATACTGGTATCCTTAGCACCTAGCTGGTGCCTGGCGTGTTAATGAATATAAGCAGCTGACATATGTATTGAATGAATGAGTCAATTCTAGGTACATGGATTATGACAAAAGATTACAACATGTGGACAGTCTCATGGCTGGAATGTGGGTTGGGGGAACTTCATGCAGTTCTGATCGGTACTGCACTTCCCCACAGGCTTTGATCACCTTTGACAGCACTTCCTAGGACTGACACAGAACCCCTGCTCTTCTGAAGTTAGTGAACTTAGGAGTAAAGAAAAAAGATCAGTTTATGTTGTAGAATAAAGGCTAGACGGTCCCACCTCCCATTCCGAAGTGTCTGAGAAGCTATCTTCTTTCCACGCTATTTCGCTTTGTCACAAAGACTATATATAATCTTAATGTCACACAATGTTACATAATCTTAATGTTACAGTGAGTTCATCACATTAACCAGTATCTTAAGAAAATAAGAAAACTGACCTTCCACAACATCAGAGCTCCCATAATAAAAGGATTGAACACGGTCAGAAAGCAGTAGACAGAGGCGAGATCAAAGCTAAGGAAGCAACATAAAGAAAAAATTTTAGAATTCACACTGTAACTTTAAGAGAATCTCTACTAAAAAGGATGTTTAAATGAATTTCCTGAAATCTAGACTTACTAAAACACAAAGCATACACTGTATCAAGGAACATTATGAAACAACTAAAATGATGGAGCAACTAAAATGAATGAGGTAAGCCTTGGCTGGTATGGCTCAAGCTGGCTGGAGCGTTGTCCCACAAACCAAAGGGTTGCAGGTTTGGTTCCCAGTCAGGGCACATGTCTGTGTTTTACAGGGCCGGTACCAGAGGCAACCAATTGATGTTTCTCTCCCTCTTCCTCCCTCCTGCATGCTCTTGGGTGAGAATAAAAAATTAATTAAAAAAATAAATAAAATGAATGAGGTAGGTGTATATGTGCCAATACATACCAATCTCCAAAATATATCCTTCAGAATAAAAAGCAAGTACAAAAGTCCCAATTGTATTTTGGAGAGACATACATATATACATACATACACTGTTTTTATTTAAAATTACCTGTTAACAGAAGCTATATTTCCAGTTCCAAAAAATGCTGTCACTAAGAAGAAAACCTAAAAAGAGTTAAGGAAATCCCAAAACAAGGCAGAATTTATATAAACTTCTTTTTCACTTAGAAAAGACATGCCTATTCTACTAGGAGGGTAATTTGCTTTCTGACTTGCACATTTGATCATCAATTGCTGTAAATGAATGCTCCAGTTACCTTAGAAATGCATTTGGAGAGAACCACACTGAGGAAGCAGCGTCCTAAGAACAATGAGGCCTGGGAGGTCACCTTCACTTGTCACCAGTAACTTCGGGAAGACTGCTGTTCCCTCCTCTCTGACACTATTACGTACCTGGAGTTGGCCACTGGTCATTTCTGCAAAAGGAGAAAGTGGACCCAGTGCGCGTGGTAAACACTTTCAGCTCACATGTGCTTGCTGTCTGCACCCCACATGGAGAAATACGGTGCCACGTTTTACAGTAATTCAATAGAGACTGGGACATGAGAAAACGGTGACCATCTTTTTGACACTTCCTAAATTTACATTTGTATCAGCACAGAAATAAAAAGTAGCTGTTAATCCTATCAGTGGCTAAGAACTCACTGCTAGTAAAGTACTTACACAGTGCCTGGCCCATGGAAGGGCTTGGTAAATGTTAGCTGTTTCACTGTTACAGACACACACACGAAAGCAGTGTAAAACACTAGAGAGGAAGTACGAATCACGACCACTCTCACTGAAGAAGTGGTGTTTGAGGTGGTGACTCGAACCTTAAATGGACCGATGGTTCCATCCATTCAACCAATCAACGACCCAACCAACTCTCACTGTCTGGTGTCCGTCAGAGGCGGAGCTCGGCACTGAGAGCACGAATAGTCTCCGAGAGCCCAGATGGTGACTGAGATTGTGGTGATATGCAGAAGTGTATGAGAGGCACTGTCAGATAAACAGTGGGAAAATGAACGACACAGTCAGGAAAGTGAAAATAGATGTGATAAAAGGTCAGGGTTTGCCGAAGAATATTCAGTGAAGACAATGGAGCAGGACGCACAGACTGGTGGCGAATTTATTAAAAGCCTTGACCTTTATTGTGGAGACCAAGAAGAGCTAGCAAACATTTTAGGTGAATGCTATAGAAATAATACCACTGACAGTGTTATTTGCATTGCAGAGACAGGCAATTAAGAGGCAGGAAGTCCAATTAGGAAGCCACTGCAGTCGTCTCAGGCAGGGACAGTGAAGGCCGAACTGGAGGATGAGGAGAGCCGGTGGGACTTCCGAACCGGGCAAGGAGCCATTGAAAAGGACAATGAGTTGAACGGCTTGGGTGGTGGGCAGCAGGGCAATGCAGGTAGCAGCGAGGCCCGCCAGAGAGCAGCGCTGGAAGGGGGGGGCAGCTATTAGTCAGTTTGGGACGCAGATCTGGTGATGCCTAGCAGAAGGCTGGAAGTACGGCTCTTGAGGTCAGGACGGGGTCAAGGCTGGGAAAGTGGCAGACCTCAGCTGTGTTCGCAGGAGTGGTGGTCAAAGCTGGGGGAGAGGATGACTTCATCCAGGTGCAGCAGAAGGAGAAGGCTGATGATGGAGCTTGGGGAGAAGCATCATTCAGGATCAGACAAAGGAAGAGTGAGTTTAAGTGAAGGAGAATAGGGACAATATAAAAAGCTACGAAGAGAACCCGGATCACGTCCTGGAAGCCAAGGGAAAAGAGAGAGAGAAATCAGGGGAGGTGCATGCTATCAGTGGTGAAGTGAGACTGAACAGACCAGACCACGTGCCCTCAGGGAGCCCCGCCGCCCGCGGAGAGGACAGCCTGCGCAGAGACGCCTGACAGATTCTCACGGTGCTGCTGTGTGCCACCCCGCCGTGTGCCCGGCACTGTGCCAGGCCGGGGGATATACTGTGGTACATGAACGGGGAGGAAACCCTAGCATCAATTACAGATTTTTCTTTCAAGGAGCTTGCAAAGAAACAGAAAAGACAAGATGAAGCGACAACTTAGGGGGATGCAGGGTTCAAGGAAAGAAGTGTCTTATTCATACATGCTGAGTGGGAGGAGCCTGCAAAAAGAGAGAGAGAAGGTAAAACAGGCGAAAGCAAGAGGCAGAGCGGAACACGGGCTCACTCGTTTTCCGGCCCTGTCCGGTCCGCTCCTGCTCCACGCGATGTCCCGAGGAGACACCTCCCTGTGAGTTCTCAAAGCAGGTCAGCCAGCCTTCCCGAGGTGAGACTTCACTCTGCCCTGCAGTCTTTCAACTGCTAATTCTGGTAACTTCCGCACAGTACCCCTCAGAAGTGACCCACACACCGTGTGACACAGCCGCTGTGACAGGAGTGTAGTGCAAGTTAATGAACACAAAAGGACGTGAACCAAACCCCTAACAGCGGTCTCTTCTGGGCTAGGGGATCAGACCGGTGCTGGGAGTTGAGGCTTTGACTTTAGCTGAAATGTTTTAATTTTTTTAAAAAAAAGTATGACATGTGTGACAAAATATTAACTGTTAATATTCTGTATGGTAGAAATACACACACACATATATATTTATGTCATTCTTTATGCTTTTCTGTAGTTTCAGTTTTTTAAAAATGTGAACTATGAGAAAATTACGGTTGAGAGGGGGGTTAAATGTCCTCCAAACCGCTATTAGGTGGTGGGCAGAAACACCTTCCCCGTGTTCTCACTCCATTAAGTGGGAGGTCGCAGCAACTTAAACGCCCAAAGGAAGGATACGAGGAAAAAGGCCCTTCGGACGTCATCCAGGCAGAGCTGTCGACACTGGGTCACGTCTGCGCTGCAGCAGAACTGGAGGCTGCTGACCTGCAGGCAACAGGAAGCATGAGGGTACCTGGTGGTAGCTCACGTACGTCTGCCCCCAGAGGCAAACTTACGTCTACGCTACAACTGCTGGAAAGATACCGTGTGTTAGCCACCAAAAAATCAGCAATGAATCTTCTCCTACAGCTTCATCACACCTTGACAAAGTTTGCCAAAAAATAAAGTATGTTGCTAATGAGATACAGAACAGAACTGCAGTATTGCTGTCTGTGCAGTAAGAGTGAGAACTGAGCTTTTTCTCAGCCTATGTAAATGCTTCACTTTTAAATCCCTACATAATTCTTCCGTTTTCTAGAAAAGGCCTGACTGCTCAGAGGGTCCCGATCTTCTCAAACCCAGGTATGGCATGATACTAAAAAGCATGACGAAATTGAATATTTATCTGTTTCTTTGTTTTTCTGTTAGTGCTATTTGTACAGAAATCATTTCCTCTTTATAAAAAAGCAAAATATTTCTATCTTTGGTAAAACAGAAAGTCACTCAATTCCAAGATGGGTGCACTCTTGCTTGATCCCCCCAACCTCACAACCAAATGTCATGGGTAAGTTTAAAGGGAGACTGCGCCCACCCCCACTCCCCATGTAATTAAATTGTTCAGTGAGTTCTTAGGGCGCTTTAAGACTCTTTTCTAGAAAAAGGAAGACCTGTTTTTAGTTAAGATATAGAACTTAAAAAAATGACCCAATGAACCTTACTTTTAAATTTAATATTAAAGTTTTTAATATTTATTTAATGTTAAAGTTTTTAATATTTAATATTGAGGACAGTCTGACCACTTACTTAAATCTGATCGAAACATACTGTTTTAATATTCCAGGACTGAAAGTTAAAAACCAATAATTACTCAATACACTTCAATAAAGTTTCTTTTTATTGAAATACATTATTCTAAATTATCAATTACTCTCTTTAAACTCAACTGGAACCAGTTAAGGACAGATCAATTATGAAAGAGTTTTTCTGTAATGTTCACTTTATCTGGCTTCAATAAAACTGTAAATATTCCATCACCAATTTCTCATAATGACCTTGGTACTAAAATAAAGGCAGAGACATTCATTTAACTCTCTCTCAGGATAACAAAGGTATCCTCCAACTCTACTGGCTTTCAGTGCACTCGGAGCGCACTGTGGTGAATGAACAGGCCGAGATTTGCTCTGAGGCCACAGTCACCAAGGTGATAGAGTCAGCATTTCGGATTCGGATGACTAGCATTTTGGATTCGGATGACTAGAACAAGAAAAACAACACAGGGAACATAAATGTCACCGTTTAATCAAATTCATTAATTGATTTGTGACAACATAAATATTCTTAGATGTAAAGACAGAAGAAGTAAAATAAAGAATACTCCTCCATTCCTTCACCTATATTAACCTTTTTTACAGCAGTGATTCTCAAATAATTTCTAAGAAAAGCCCATCCTGTATAATGCCTAGAAAACAATAAATTGTGCTTTTCTGTTATAAGTTAGAAAATTCCTAACAAACTGTTTAACTTAATTATTAACTTAATTACTAATGACTTAAATAGCATAAAATTTTAAGTAGAAGTTTTGATGAAATAACAATGCAACTTCCTTATGGAATGGAGAATATTTTAATATTCTCAAATACATGCAACAATGATTTTAACACACTACCTTCGGCTTATGGGCAACACCAGATTGTTGTAGGTTTTCTTGTTCCATGTGTATCCAGACAAACATCAAACACGACAACACTAATGGAAAGAGAGCTTCATACCTACGGGGCAGGTGGGAGTGGGGTGAAAGTGGGAAGGCAGAAATGAAAGGGAAAAACATAAACAAATTAAAAGACGAATTTATACTGAGAGGGCTTTTTCAAAATTAAAACAATCCTGATAATACTTCTAAGGCACAATATCACAAAATTTACATTTTGTATGTTTTCCAGAAGAAGAAAGTAGGAAAGAAAAGTAACATTTAAATATCAACTCCAACACCATTTTCTGAGATATATGAAATCTTGCGATCATGCTGTGTTTCAGACAGTAGAGATACTTAAAAATAACTCATAAAGTAGATGACAACACACAAAAAGAAAGTATTAAGGTGAGGGTGAGAGGGCAGCTCCGAGTTACAATCATTGCTACAACACACCACAAGAACAGGACAAGGGCTCCAAACTTTTTAAAAAATGGCTGCCATACAGGAACATAAAACTCTCAAAAAAAACCCGAAAAAGAGCCAATACATACACAAAAACATGTTTGACCTTTCTGGTAACTAATATGGAAATTAAAACCATAGGGAGATACTATATTCACTTATCATATTCATCCAAAATTGTTTAAAAACTATTGACAACAGTGTACTGAAAGAAGAAACCTCACCTTTTCCGTGTAGGCAGAAAACACTTTCTGAAAGGCGATCAAACACCATGCACCGAGAATCTCAAAAATATCAATCTACTACACCAACACTGTCACTTCTAGGAGTTCCCTGGGAACACAATTGGACAGTGCACTATAAGCCCCACATGAGCGCGGCAATCCTGTTGACTGACGGGAGAGACAGAAGCCACCTCCTCTCCACTGGTGGGTGTGGAACACACACCTCTGTCTAGGCGGGAGTGTGATGTGGACAAAGCAGACATGCTCGGGCGATAACCCAGTGACAGAAGCCTTTCTGTCCTTTCCGCCTTGGTCTGGGACAAGGGTCCCACCTCTGCAACCCCCCAAACACTCTAGACTGTGTGCATCACCCTGTTTAATCCCCCTTAACCCGTTCCCTCCGGTGCACTCCCCGCTGTTTTGTCCAGTCTCTCTGTCAGTCTGGCCAGCCTGCAGGCCTCAGCTTTGTTGAGTGAGTGAGTTACCCAGTTGGAAGTTACAAAACAGTCAAACCAACCAACCCAAACCTAAAAACCTCTATTTCTTTCAGCTTTTTCAACTGTTGAACTCTATTCCGTCCATATGGTACCGTTTTCCTAACTTGAGAAAGAAAACAATGCTTTAAACTCTACCGCAGGTGACAGAATGAAAACACTGAAGACCGGGCAGAAGGAAAGGTTTAGGTTTGAGAAAGCAACACAATCCCTTGCGACATAAGATTCAGAATGCCCAAGGATGGAGAGACAATACACTTACGAGAAAATACCATTAGTTTGACAAGTGCAGAGAGTTACACAAAGCTATATAGCATTTCTGACCTGTTTAAAATAGCACTTGGTATTCACATTTTAAAATGAGAGCACCAAACACCGTGAAGACTATGATGAAGCAGGGCCGCTCGCGGGCTGCCGGGGCCGGTGTAAACTGGCACTGCTCTTAAGACAAAAGTTATAAGCGACCCAACAGCCCACGCTCTACGGCCTACCTGCTCTGCACTTGAGAGGCGCACAAAGCAAGCAATCCTATGTATGGAAAAAGCTTATGCATGAAACATAATTCAAAATACTGTTTATGATAATAAAAAGTGGAAATAAATAAAATGATCAAAAATAGAGGAATGGCTAAGTAAAGGGGTAACCCCATCACAGAATATTAAATATATATTAAAATGGTTAGGGAGCCTGTGAGCCACAAAGGAAAATATTTCTAAAATCATGTTAAGTGGAAAAAAAAGCTACAAAATTGCATATGAACTATGATCGGTACTACGTTAAAAAAACAAACAAACAAAGAGTAAGACTGGCAGGAAACATACCAGAGCATCCACAGGAAGGGCAGGGGTAATAAACGGTTTTCCCCTTTATCCCTACCTCTAAAATAGAATTACGCTATTTTTACAGTGGATTTTAAAAAACAATTGAACGACAACGATTCAGAATACCTGTACCCTAGCCACTCTTTGAAACTGGGTGCAAGTCCCCTCGGAGTCCTTGAAGGCACCAGTCCAGCTCCCCTGCTGTACCCCTTCCTCCTGTCACTCTTTACATCACACAGCTCGCAGCTGAACTCACAGTGATGTCACCGGTGCACTTTGTAATTGCCTGACACTGTAAAATAAGGTGCTTGTTCTACAGCGGCTTGGGACCCTCTGATCCACCTGGGGGCACTCCTTGTTCTGCCTGGGTGTCTGCCTAGCACTCAGGACCGGGCCATGTGAAAGAAAAAGCACAACTGTTGATGAGTTGAATCCAGAAGGTGTAGACTCTGAGTAAAAGAGGACTCCGCATTTTTAAACAGTGGCAGTTATATGTGCATTATTCTTTCCTAATATACAAAAACCTAAACTCCACAGTTCTAGAAATAGTGCTATGGATTTCTTTCCTCTCAAAAACTATAAACCATGATTACTTCCTTTTGTAAAATGCAGATGAATACATCTGATGAAGACAACCTTCCTATGGGACTTTATTTCTTCAGACAATTAGTGTCTGGTACAAAGTCTGCGTATCTGAGTTAATAAACTGGAACACCAGTGAAATGGCATTGGGGGCTCACAGTGCACATAATAAAACGATACCAAACCGGCATCTCCTCGTTTGGCCTCTGTGCAGCTGGAACAAGGCGGAGAAGGCACTTAGTTTTGTATTACAGTGTGTGAAGGGATGACACAAACAAAACGTCAGAGGGAAATTTTAACCAACTTAGAACTATTTTCAAGTATTACAATAGCTTCTATGTGCAGGAAGATAATTAAAAGTAAATCTTCTTTGTTCATAAAATCAAGGAGGCATTGTTAGTAGGAATTTAGTATTACTTTACTGTATTGCTGTAAAGTAATATAACTGCATTTCTTCTAAATATCCTATAATTCTGACCATGCACTAGTTTCCACAGAGAACCCACCAGGCTGCCTAAGATAGTGATGTGAAATGATGACATGTGGACTATGTTTTGCAAAATTGATTTGACAATGAAAAAATGTATTAATCAAAATTACTGGATTGTGCTGTTTTGGGCTACCTCTGTTGAATGTTTTTGCAAAAGTAAATATATTTTCTAATGCTGAAAATATATTTACTAATAATTCAGTAAGGTCACATTCACTCAGTATTCTAATTTTAGGTGTGAATTTTCACTTTTTATATCTTCTTAAAATAAATCAAATGTACTTAGTACAACCTGTTTTGGTATCTGCCATTATGGTATCTGTCATTAATTTAATGACAATTAAATCAATGACTTAAAACACTACAATGCTTATCCCTCATGTTAGTTATGTGACTAACTCACTCTACATTACGAAATACTTTTTCACTCAAAATTCAACTATCTTCATCCACTTTCCCCTCCTTTCTTAACTTTTAATCCAGCAAACCAGATCTATGTTTACATTTATTTCTATTTTTTAATCTACTACACATTCCTTTAAATCTACCTAGTGCTCCTAGTGGCTCATCTTCACTGCTGGGCGCCCCAGATCGGTGTACGCAGAGAGAGATGAAAAGACTGGCGGCGTGGGAGCTCTGGTCAGAAAAGGAGGTCCCGCACCCACTGGATCATCTCCCCTTGGGGAGTCTAGGAACTCCTGGGATGCCAGGGTCTACCATGCAGATTCTGAGAACGTCCCGCTAATTCTGACAGTGAACCCAAGTCTCAGACCCAAAACAGCTTTACAAAACCATCTAATGTGGGAGTGATCTGCTGGCAGCACCACCGTCAACCCCTAGGTTTAGTCTGATTAAAACCAAATCCTATCTCTGGGCCCAACTACAAGCAGTGGTTACTCAGTTTGTCTGTTCTGTGTGGTGTTTGTTACAATGTGCACATCTCTCATCCTCATAAGGATTTAAGTTAGGATGAAATGAAACTCAAGAAGAGTGAAGAATTTTCTTCTTCTAAGTAGACAGGAGGACACACATGTCACTGTTTTTGCTGAGTTCAGAGAACACTTCAAATCAGCTGCTAGTTTTTGTTTTTCTTCTGCGAGAAAATTTCAGTCTTAAAAATGCATCCTCTGATTTCCAGCCAAGATGGAGGTGTAGGTAGACACACTGGGCCTCCTCACACAACCAAAATTAAGGACAACAAAGATTTAGAAACAAGAAACAACCAGAACTGATAGGAAAATTGAACTGTATGGAAGTCCAACAACCATTTGTCCAGACCGGTAAGAGGGGCGGAGTTGTGGTAGGAAAAAGCGGAGGTGCGGACCTGGACATGCAGGCAGCAGTGGCTGGAAGATCCCAGGCATGTAGGTGGCAGCTAGTGGACCCCAGGCACAGGGTGGCAACTGTGCAGAACCAGTGAGGCCACACAAGACAGCTGGCTGACCAGGTGGTCCCACATTTGCATGCAGATAATCCAGGTGAGGGGGAAGCGGCGGAAGGGACTGGAATCCAAGAAAGTGCGGAGCAAGCGCCATTGTTCCCTCTCAGACCCCTCTCCCACATACAGGGTCACTACCCAGCCACTGGGCTGCCCCACCCTAGGGAACACCTAAGGCTCCGCCCCTCACTATATAATAGCTGCGACCAGACCAAAACAAACAAACAAACAAACAAAAAACCCAAAAATGACTCAAACGGGAGAACAAATCAAAGCTCCAGAGCCAATTCATCTAAGCAACCAAGAGACAGCCAACCTATCAGATGCACAGTTCAAAGCCCTGGTGATCAGGATGCTCACAGAATTGGTTGATTTCGGTTACAAATTAGATAAACAAATGAAGGCTACAATAAGTGAAATGAAGGAAAACGCACAGGGAACCAATAGAGATGGGAGGAAAACTGGGACTCAAATCAATGGAGTGGACCAGAAGGAAGAAAGAAACAACCAAACAGAAAAGAATGAAGAAACAAGAATTCAAAAAAATGAGGAGAGGCTTAGGAACCTCCAGGATATCTTTAAACATCCCAACATCCGAATTATAGGGGTACCAGAAGGGGAAGAGGAAGAGCAACAAGTGAAAAACTTATTTGAACAAATAATAAAGGAGAACTTCCCAGTCTGGCAAAGGAAATAGACTACCAGGAAGTCCAGGAAGCTCAGAGAGTCCCAAAGAAGTTGGACTCGAGGAGGGACACACCAAGGCACATTATAATTACATTAGCCAAGATTCAAATGAAGGAGAGAATTCTAGAAGCAGCAAGGGATAAGGGGACAGTCACCTACAAAGGAGTTCCATCAGACTGTCAGCTGATTTCTCAAAAGAGACCTTGCAGGAAAGAAGGGGCTGGAAAGAAGTATTCCAAGTCAAGAAAGTCAAGGACCTACATCCAAGATTGCTCTATCCAGCGAAGCTTTCATTTAGAATGGAAGGGCAGATAAAGTGCTTCTCAGATAAGGTCAAGTTCAAGGAGTTCATCATCACCAAGCCCTTACTATATGAAATGTTAAAGGGACTTACCTAAGAAAAAGAAGATAAAAAATATGACAGTAAAAAGACAACAAACTCACAGTTATTAACAACCACACCTAAAACAAAAGCAAACTAAGCAAACAAGTAGAACAGGAACAGAAACACAGAAATGGAGATCACATGGAGGGTTAGCAACAGGGGAGTGGGAGGAGGAGAGAGGGGGACAAGGTACAGAGAAGTAGCGTAGACAGTAGGTAGAAAATAGGGGGAGGGTAAGAATAGTGTGGGAAGTGTAGAAGCTAAAGAACTTATGACACATGGACATGAACTAAAGAGGGGAATGTGGGTGGGAGGGGGTGTGCAGGGTGAAGGGGAATGATGGGGGGAAAATGGTACAACTGTAATAGCATAACCAATAAAATATATCAAAAGCTGCATCCTCTGACTTTTGGGGAAATAATCTAAAAGTCTTCTGAATCAAAAGGAATATTTGGACTATGATATATGTAAGAGTGAAAATAAGAAGAAAGTATTAAATTCAAAGAAGAATGAATAAATCAAAGCATAAAGTACATAAAAGAAATGCAACAAAACCTAAAATTCTTCTTGAAAGGATCAGGCCAGTTCCCGGCCCACCAGACTGCTAAGACCCAGTCAGGCCAGTTCTCCACCTGCTGGACTGCCCGTGACTCAGTCGTCCCAACTCAATTGATAGCCCGAGGCTCCATGGAAACTCTCTCCCACCTCCCACAACAGACACCTGGCGCCAGCCACCATGGCCGGTGGTCAGACTGACCCTCCTGCAC
>PVKU01007574.1:0-85490 GCA_004027475.1 Anoura caudifer | reverse complement strand
TGATGAGGAAAGAAAGTGTCAATTGCTCCTGAAGCTCTTGTTAGGTATTCTTTTCTTCCAAGATGAGATTTTTCAGAAAGCTCGGTGAGCTGATTGCTATTGCCTACAGGAGTTCAAAGGAGTCCCCCGACACAGAGATACTAAGTACCATATTTTTTGGACTATAAGACACAACCCCCCCCCCCGCATTTGGGAGGAATAATGGTTGTTAATGCTGCTGTTGAGTTCTGTTTACATTTACATTGTTGAAATATTATGTTATTTATGTTACTAAATATTTTACTACATTTTTTTGCTTCAAAATTTTTTCCCATATTTTCTTTCTCTAAAACCTAGGTGCGTCTTATGGTCCAGAAAATACCGTGTGTGAACTGATATATACAACTTTAGGAGGAGTTAAAGAAAGGGGTATGAAAAGCATAATTTAATTAATGGTCTTTACATTTATGATAGGCTTGTCTTTTACACAGGAAAGTAACCAACTTTTCACTGATAGTGAGCTTCAAATAAAAAGAATAATCAGGCCATGCCTGGTGTATCTCTGTGAATTGAGTGCAGGCTTGGGAACCGAAGGGTCACTGGTTTGATTCCCAGTCAGGACACATGCCTGGGTGTGGGCCAGGTCCCCAGTAGGGGGCGCACAAGAGGCAACCACACATTAACGTTTCTCTGCTCTTTCTCCCTCCTTTCCCTTCTATCAAAATAAATAAAATCTAAAAAAAAAAAAGAATAATCACGGGATTATTTTAAGCTTTATGTAATTTTTAAAGGTTAATATGAAATTAGTGTAAGAAAGAAAATTATTTTATATTAAAACATTATTCAGTATAACTTAGACTTCAGCTTGAGGGATTTAAAGCCTAGCAAAGAAAATCATTTCTGATTATACAGAATAGTTTATCAAGGGGATTGGGAGAAGACTCTGAGTTTGCACATGCATCTTTAAAGTGGGTGATATTGACTTCTGTAATCACATCTTGCTTGATGATGATCTGATTAAATATGATGATAATGTCCATTTTAATCTGGGTCTTTAATTGCCATGTCTGAAAGCTATTGGCAATGAAAGCTCTCTAACCCAGACTCTTCTAAAGGATGCCTAGAGCTTGGATTCTGTTGTTGCCCTCAGCAGTCTTTAGGGGTCAGAGACCGGAATGCAAGGGCTGCTGGCAAAGTGATGCGCCTGCTTTGCTGGCATTGACATTTGCAGTTGCCCAAGCCCTACAGAGGGCTAGCGAATACACTTTTCACTTCCTGGACATAAATCCATTTGTAAAATTAAAAACAATTCAGAGTGGGAAAAAACACATATAAAGTGGAGTTACATCAGCCAGTGACAGCATGTGAAGTCACAAAGGGGCTTTTGTTGATTGTGTTTTCTTATAACTGGTTTCTATAAATCCACCTTCAATGTGGAATAAAGAACATTATCCTGAATTTTCATTTAGTTATAAAACATTCTAAAACAGAAACTATACAAAAATGAATGTTAATGCCCTATTTTAGTTGGCTCTTGGGTGCAATTACATTCGTGTTTTTCTGAGACTTCCTGACCACCTCAAGACTGTTCTATGGAGAGATCCACACCCCTCTCAAAGCCTCACTATGTGGTACTGTATTGTGATAGTCCATATGCTCATCAGCCCATCTCATTGGATTATTTGGTCTTTGAGAGTAGAGCTGTGTCTTACAACTTTTCCTTCCGAGTATCTGGTACAGTGTGTTGCAGACTTTGTCATAGTCAATAAGTATTTATTGCACGGCTTTTTCTGAAATAGCCACTTTCTCTTTTCTTCCCACTTACTTATCTTTCACTTTCCTCAGGTTCTGTCTATCTGCCCCAAGGACATGAGAGCTGATATCTGTGTTCATCTCAACCGGAAGGTTTTTAATGAACATCCTGCTTTTCGATTGGCCAGTGATGGGTGTCTGCGTGCCTTGGCGGTAGAATTCCAAACTATTCACTGTGCTCCTGGGGACCTCATTTACCATGCTGGAGAAAGTGTGGATGCCCTCTGCTTTGTCGTGTCAGGATCCTTGGAAGTCATCCAGGATGATGAGGTGGTGGCTATTTTAGGTACTGTGAACTTTCCTAATGTAGTAGCAAATGCGTAACAGTTTTAGAGATTTTCACTTCTCTGGTTTCTTAAGAGAAATTTCCTTTGCTTGCTGACTTCAGAAATCGGGTCACTAATGAGATGATGAATCTTAATGAAAACTAGTAATGCTACTTCAGCAAGGAACATTAGTATCCGTCACAGCTCAACGGGCTGCATGAGGGTTTGCGGAAACTTTCTTCGGCAACAATAGGATAGTACCTTTTAGACGAGAGCTGATCATAGCCTAACCTGGCTGTGCCTCCACATTGACGAGTGTGAAAATGGCTTGGGGAATGACCACCAGGCTGGTAACCCAGAATGTTACTTTTACTGGGGCAATAGAAGCTGTCTAATTCAACACTTTCTTTTTAAGATGAGCAAAGGGAGGTGCAAAAAGTTTAGCGACTTGCCCAGCTAGTGGGTAAATGAATCAGAGCTTGAGTTCAGATCATTTACTCTAAATCTTTTTACCGAATCCCAGTGGACCCAAGTGGTGAACTGGAAGTGATGAGGAGATAAATGAATTTGACCCATTATATTGGAGTAATCACAATGTAAATAAATTTAGGCTTTTAAAGCTGGTTCTGTCCATTTACAAACCAGGAAAATTATGTGGTTAATAAATTTATTCTATAATTCAGAGACCTGCTAGTTGTACTAGCAAAAAAGGCAGCAATAATGCATATAAATGACAAATTTTTTTAAAAATTCATGTTTGGGGACAGTGTAATATATATGTATTGTTATAACAAATGCTAAATGATATTTTAGATTATTTTCACTCAAATATCAGTAGCAGGTTCCTGAAGTTCACACAGATATAAAAGGAAGCAATAATGAGGTCAGAGGAGAATCAACCATGTTTTTTTCTTCAAGTAAAATAAGTTAGAATTGCAGGCTGTCATCTCTCTTTTGATCACATTTTCCTGGCTTGTGTCTCATGAAAAATGAGCTCAATTTTAAACTACTGGATTTTTTAGCTTCCGAGGTCAACCTGGCATAGCTTGAATGCCACTTACTCTCGTAAGTAAAAGATTGGATGATGTGTTTTAGCAACTGCAAAAGCAAACTCCAGCACAAGAAATGGAGAAATGATTTCAAAAAGCATAATTTCCTGGTAAAGACAGAATGGAGAACCTAGAAACAGTGACCCCTCACAGGAGAACAGGTTCTGTAAAATTGGTAAGAGCCGGAGAAAATGGTTCAGGGTCACAAATGACTGAACACCCTTGTTGGCGAAACTTTTCTTATCTGTTTAGAAATAATATTATAGTTGCCATTAAATTTCAATTAGTCACTATTTTTATTTATTTTTTTTGCGAGAAAAATTCACACAGCATTTTAGAGTCAGCACTGGGGGTGTGTTTAATGCCACCTAATGCTTGTTCTGCTCCATTTCCCGGAGTATAAAGGAGTTGTGTATAATCTTTCATACAAGGTGTACATTTTGTTAGAACCATCCTTTGTCTTGTATACATACTACAGCCATTCTTGTTTGCTTAAAGAAGAGCATAGAACACAAACAGGTGTACTTTCTTTTCCTCCATGTTCATGTCAATGGTGGCTGGGCAAACATATCAAATATATTACAGTGATATGAAGACCGTGGTGATAAATTACCTCATCTGTGTACTCATTGCCGTTTGCTTTGCCCCATATTCTTCGTCATGGCTTCACCTTGGTAACTTCTTTTCTTAAAAAAAAAAAAAAAAAAAATGGAGAAAGCCCTGAGTGCAGTCTGGGTCTGCTAAGCTGCAATCATTTGCTCAGTGAGAGAGACAAAATGCATTTTCTTTTTCTTTTAAAATAAAATGGTAGCTGGTTTTGCTCAGTGACACAGTAAAAATGAACACAGGGCCTCTGGGTATTGGACCAATCTCATCACATATCTGTCACATTTTATTTCCTTGAGTGCGTGCTTTTTGTTTATCCCCTCAAAAATCTTGGGATTCAGAGACTTTTCATCTCTGGGCTTAATGAGTCAAATTATTTGTACACCTACCTCTCTGGCAACCTTTTGTTCGTTTTTTTCCATGGGCCTCTGACAAGTATTAGTTCAGCCAAAAAGCAGTCAGAAGGTTTTTATTTAAAAAAAAAAAAATGTTTTGGCCTGGAAGTGATCCCTCCAAGGCAGAAGTAAGCAGGACTGGTGGGGGCCGCACCACGCTGGCAGGGGTGCAGGCGGGCTGGTGGGGTTGCATCTGTGCAGTGGGACCCAGCAAAGTCCCTGCACTCCGCCAGTCTGCGATTGGGATAATCTAGGAGGAGACAGATACAGAGACAAGTGTAGGGAACTCGTCCTGGTGTCAAGCTTTCCTCCAGTCTGGGTTTAGAGGAGAGGCAATCTGAGAGGATTGTATACAGGATTGTGGACTCCTAGTGACTTTGTGCAGGAGACCAGTATGAAGCTGCAAGAGAGAGATGAGTGCACATCATGCCCCGGAGAGCATGCCTGCCACGGCCCAGACCCATGCTGCGTTCACACCATTTGCAGCTTTTGTCTTCCAGGCAGCTGTAGCGGGGTGCCCGCTGCTGCCTGTGCTTTGCTTGGAGGGCCTGGATCCTGCGAGGAGGGTCCTCCCTAACCAAGCCAGCAGATCCTCACACTGGCTCCATTCTGTGACTTCTCTGTGTGGTTTCCATTGGGAATGCATGCTTTCAGATTTTTCTAAATCAGAAATACTTTATTTTATGATTAAAAATTAGGGGAATGGTTTCTTTAATGCTCAAGATTGATTGATATTTTAAGAAAGGGAGAGGAAAATAGTTACTCCTGACATTTTGATGATGTCCATTCCTTTCCAGCTCCTCCTATTTTGCTTCTTCTCCTTCCTCCCCCTCCCTTCCCCTCCCCTCCCCTCCCCTCCCCTCTTTTTCCTCCTCCTTCTTCCAATTTTTTGGTGGTAGTTTACTTTTGGAATAATTACAAACTTAGTGAAAAGTTCCAAGAATTATCAGGGTGCAAAGTTTGATATATATCTTTAGGTTTTCTACCTTAAGTTAGGTTTTCTATCCTTTTCTTTTTTTCTCTCTCTCTTCTTGATCTATCCTTGAATAGAGGGTGGCATGTTAAAGTATCTTATTATTAATGTGCTTTATCTACGTCTCCTCCTGCCTCCTGTAGTTTGTGCTTTATAGTGGTTGTTGCTGTGTTATTTGGTACACAGATATTTATAACTGTTCTATAGCCATTGTGAATTGTGGCTTTGAACATTGAAATGTGTCCTTTTACATCTTGTCTAATGATTTTTTTGCCTTGTAAGGGTTAAACAGAAATAGTATCCCTCACATCTGAGTACATTTGGAAAAATGAAACTTTGTCTACATTGATCTGATAGGAGAAATAAGCAGGTCTTGACCTCTCCTAATACCAATTCATTTGCCAGTGGAAAGGTATAGAAGGGAGGTCATTTTAAAGTTAATTAACATCTTTGAATTCAAAAAACAGGTGCAGTTTCATGCTTTTGGATCCTTGCCTCTAAACAGTCTCTTGGGAGGTACATAATTCTTTAGTGTGTCAAAACCCTAAGGTGTTTAATGAATAAGCTCTGAAGCATAACTAATTAATGGAAAGATTAAAAATGTAGTCAACAAATACCTTCTTTTTTTTTTAACACCAAAAGATGGCTTCAAGATGGTTTTCTAAATAGGGCTTATGAAGATAATTGCAGTTCATGTCTTTTTTCAACTTGAAGTTCTTTCAGTTCTTCCACCTCCACTTTTTTGACCTTCGCATTTTTTATGAAACACAAAGAATTCTAAATTAAGTTCATGGTGCATGCATAATATTTCATATTCTTTAATATCTTCTTTCTTTTTTTGTTCCTACCCTATAATTACCTAACGTGAACAGATTTATTGGTATGGCTAAAATAGCCAGGTTACTTCCAAGTGACTCAACAAAATATACGGTACCTTTCAGAGACTATAAAAATGGCATTTCCCTATTAACAATAGACCTGCTTCTAAGATATTTGTTTTGTTGCTTTTACAGTTTGTCATTGCTGTGTTTACTAATGGTTAGAATCATATGATTGGTGTCATTAGCCTTTTTTTTCAGTGAGTATGATAGTGCCTTTATTTATTTTTAATTTTTTATTGTTGTTCAATTACAGTTGTCCCCATTTTTATCCCATTACTCACCTCTGCCCTCCCCTCCCCTGTCACATTCAATCCTCCCCCTCTGTTGTCTTTGTCCGTGGGTCCTTCATACATGTTCCTTGATTTGACCCCTCCCCTTCTTTCCCCCATTATCCCCCTCCATCGTCCCCTCTGGTCACTGTCAGTTTGTTCTTTATTTCCATGTGTCTGGTTCTGTTTTGCTTGCTTGTTTGTTTTGTTGATTATCTAACACAATCTGTATCTAAGTATTTTAATTATAACTTCAAATTCTCAAAAGAACTGTGCTTGTTCATATACATTTTGGATGGAGGGGTTAGTTGTCATGGAGTGGGGGTAAGGGGGCATCATGAGGAAGGAAAAGACAGAATTAAATGAATAGTGTAAAAAAGTAATTTCTAGTACTGAGGTCGAGATTCCATTTAATAATTAGAATCAGTCCATGTCTTATAAATATTTGTGTATTGCCAAGGAAAACTTATAAATTATGGTCCTCAGAATTAAAAGCCTGTTTCTTATTTTTATTGCAAAAAGAAAAAATCTGAGATGTGAATGAATAATATTTTGCTATTTTGAGAACCTGTGAAAATGTGACTTTTATTCTGCACTTTAGATTTCTTCCTGCATACTTGCTATTAGATGTCAAGTGCTTCACACTTTAAATAACTAAAAGAATTTTTCCCAAGCCCCAGAATTTTTTTTTGCATCCACATTTCTGTGTTTGGAAATACTGAACTATGCACCAGGTAGGTTTGCTCTCTATAATATGATGATGAACTTAGTTAATTCAGACATGTTTAAAGAGCAAACTTTATAACATTTTTTGGTTAAAAATGCATACTTGTTTTGCTTTAAACTTCCCAAGTTGCGATTATAACATCACTTATCCATGGTTCAAACGGTACACTTTAGAGTTCCTCAGCCTGCAGATTAAACTCAGACATGATGCTCTGCCTATCCTGGTCCTGTAGAACTTTTCTCCTCCTTTTTTGTAATTTTTTTTGCATATCTCTCTGACTTACAAAATTAAAGACTCTTGAGAGCAGGATTTTTATTTCTTGCACATCTCTATTCCTGCACAGCACAAGGCACATGTTCCAGCTTAAGGAGAGTGTTAGGACACTGGATGTATTAATTCAGTGGGCCGAATAGGGTAGCCATCCTTTCTCCCATACGTGAAAGTTATGCGACTTAGTTATAATATGGACATTTTTATAGGCATCAACTCCAAATGCTTTCCTGGGAAGAGAAAAACAGAAGAATTTCAAGATATAACTTTTCAATTTAGTCTTTATCTTGGATTTTTTAATAATATGCTATAACTTCCTTGATTTGGGCACATGTTTGGGTTTCTGTTTATAACCAATGTGTTCTTAATGCCAATAGTGCCAAACTCAGAATTACCACCCTGCGTCTTACCTTGTAATATACCTCTTAACGGTGGTTACCGTAATTTCCTACCAATATAAAGATACTTTCTATTTTTTTACAACTACTTAATAAGAGCTAGTTGGCTCACTCTTTGTGTGTGTAAAAAAATCTGTAAGCTACATTAGTGGTTATTTTTAGTAGATAAGAATTATTTACCTATGAGGATGGTTGGGGTGGGCAGAGTGGTGGAGGGAAAATGTGGACAACTGTACTTGAACAACAATAAAACGTGAAAAAAAGAAAAAAATATTTATTTACCCATCTAAAAGTGTCTACAAGTTTGTGTTCAATATACTGGTAATTTTTGAATAGAATGATTTTGGATGTTGATCACTAAAGATTGGCAGGCATCCGTTCTATTGTGTGAGAATATCCTATTCTAACCCCCCTATATAATTCCTTAATTTTAGTACACATCATCTTTTTATTTCTGTTCTTTTCCTTGAAAATATTACTTTATGACACTTGCTGTAAATACTCAAAACTCTTAAAATTGTATAATTTAAAAATTCATAGTATTGTTCATTTATAAATGAATACATATTGTGCATATGTATTCATATTAAAGTTTATGAGCCTACCGCAATAATCAATTATAGTGAAGGGCTGCCTAATAAACAGAACAGATTAAGTCCATTTTAGAAAAGGATCATCAAATAGAACCATCACTGAGCTCCCACGTACAGTCCCAGGAAACCACCCAAGTAAACTTCATGCGCTAAATTTTTAGAGATATGTTGGCTATATTAGATAGCTATACACACTGATGAATAATTGAGATAATTTGTATGCATTCGTTGAATCCATGTCATTAACTCACCAAATAATGTGCTTCACGTTTTTGAAAACGCACTGGCTGTAAAACCAGCACCTCAGAGGACCATGACCCCCAAGCCTGCCATTATCTGTAGTGCTCCTTTAATTACGGTGTCATGCGGTTTCTATCTTGTCTTTAAATTTTCCATTACCTACTCTATGAAACTTTCACATTTGCTTCACAATCCTGTTTTCTGTGGTTTAGAAGGGAAATACTTCATACAACTTAATGCAGAGACCTGAGAAAATATAAATAGATCAAACAACAACTTTCATGTTGAGTGTGAACTCTTCTACTAATTTTAGGGCTTTGAGGGAAGTTTAATTTTCTCAGGCTCTGAAATGTTTACAGCTAAACTACTTGCACGCAGTGGGAGCTGACCTAAAAACTAGCATCAGATATTCTACACTCATCAAGATGAACAGGGGTTCCCAGCCTTACAAGTGTACAAAGTGTTCATGGTAAAGAGAAGTGTACTTCTCTATTGGACATTCCATGCATAACCCCGTATCTCCACAACCTGTGATTTCTGCAGATCACTCAGTGTGAATGTGCATGATATTCCTTGAAGAAGGACATTAGCCAGCTCTACTGTCACTGGTAATTAATTGATTCATCTGACAATCCTCTCCTCAGAAAGGCTGTAAATGTTTGTTGTGAACAGAGTAACTACTAGGTGATATAGAAAACTGGATAAGTGAATTTTGAAATAGTTGATTAACATCCAGTTGATAATACTGTGTAACCTAATGGGAATTCTATGTTATAAAACAATTAGTATTACTTGTTAGGTAATGTCAGTTCTGATATTGGGAGTAGAATTTTTCATATTTGTTAATTTTGCTATGCTTTTCTGTAGACTTTTTTAGGGGGGAGATGAATTGAGGAGATAAGATTTACTTTGGTTGAGTCAGTTAACTTTTCTGTTACTTTTCAACATTGTAATGGGATTTGGAATTGAGGCCCTAGATTTTAAAGTTATTTTCTTCTGACAGTGAGACACTGAAAAATTATCTTGAAAATATAATTTGATAATTTTGAGTTCACTTAATATAGAATTATAGATGTAGGGAAGCCATAAGCTTCAGTTGTTCTTTATCCCATTCCCTTTAGAGTCAAAGGAACAGATGAAGATTCAGGTAGCTCTGTAACCTGGTCTAAACTACACTGTTAGTTTTAGAGCATCAGTTCTAACTCTGACCTGACATTTCCAACTTGTACTGTTGTCTCCCCTTCTCTCCTTTTCTCATGTGTGTTTGTTTCAATAAATATTTGTTGGGCTTTTGAACTGTTTGAGGTTAACGGTGGTAGTCAAAACAGAGAAAATTCGCTGCCCTCATTAGTTTATATTACATTATAGTTTAATTCTGTTCTTTCTGCATCATGCATTTTTATTTCTTCAAGATACTAAAATATAAATAATTTAAATTTAACATTTTTGGATGTTGCTCTATCTAGCAAAGCTATCATTTAAAATGGAAAGGAAGATAAAGAGCTTCTCAGATAAGGTCAAGTTAAAGGAGTTCATCATCACCAAGCTCTTATTATATGAAATGTTAAAGGGACTTACCTAAGAAAAAGAAGATAAAAAATATGACAGTAAAAAGACAACAAGCTCACAGATATTAACAACCATACCTAAAACAAAAGCAAACTAAGCAAACAGCTAGAACAGGAACAGAAACACAGAAATGGAGATCACATGGAGGGTTAGCAACAGGGGAGTGGGAGGAGGAGAGAGGGGGAAAAGGTACATAGAACAAGTAGCATAGATGGTAGGTAGAAAATAGACAGGGGGAGGGCAAGAATAGTGTGGGAAATGTAGAAGCTAAAGAACTTATGACACATGGATATGAACTAAAGGGGGGTGAATGTGGGTGGGAGGGGGTGTGCAGGGTGGAGGGGAATGATGGGGGAGAAATGGGACAACTATAATAGCATAATCAACAAAATATATTTAAAAATTAACATTTTTGATGAAAATATGGCAAGGGTTTTAATTTCATCAGTTAGGTAAAGTAAAATATGTAACAGCCATTTGAATGCTTCCATAATTAAAAATGGCAAGGGGAAATTTATCTATATATTTATATATCTATACATTATATAAATATATAATTTATATATCTATATATTGATGATACACTTATCAATGAATATTTATTTGATATACATAGATTTATGCACATATTTTACTAATTTAGTTTTATGTAAAAGTGTAAAGAGAGACATCTGTGAAAATACTTTGCTATTTTTAAATTAGGCAGATTCACTTGAGAAAAATTTGATGAAACATAAAGTAGAAAAAAGAAAAACAATAGACATTATTTGAAACCAATTACTGAATTATTTAAATGCATTCTCTTTTAGTCTTTTTTATTCCTTTTGATTTTTAACACACTTCATTATCAATTGACATTAATAATAACTTGTAATATACTATATAGAAGCACAAAAAATGCAATATACTTTGGTTCTATCAACATTATTTTTCTTTAAGAAAAAAGAGGTAGACATTTCATTGACAACTCATTTAGTCTTGCAATTTCACTTTCATTTTTATGTACTTTGTTATAGCTGTGGCCATAATCATATTCTTCTTTGGATCTTTTTTATATGTAACATTAAAAGATAAGCATTTTTGAATGTTATTTCAGAAACTAGTTTTAATTCTGTATGAATTGATGATGGGTTGATAGATAAATTTCCATTGTTGTTGGACATTTATTTATTTATGTTGGTCTATAGCAAGTATTACAAGTGTTGCTTCTGATTCTTTTGACTGATTCCCAGAAGTGGAATTACTAAGTCAAAGGTATTGATTATTATTAAAGTTACTATACATGAAAATCAAATAGTTGAAAACTAATGAGCACTTACACATGGGTCAGAGATTGTGTTGTGAGTGATAACTTGAAAATTGGTCACAGAAATGAAACAGAAAGAAATGTAACCCTTTCTCTATCTCTTCAAAGAAACCCCCCGTATAGAAAGGGTAACAATGAACAGAGAGGAAAAGAAACAAGAAGTAGATCAAAGATGCCATTTAAAAGCCTGTTATTTTCATAGTGACAAGGACTATGATAACATACGGTCTGGCACAAATAATGCCCCCCCCTTTTTTTTACAAAATATTTTATTACAAAACAATAAGCATGTAATTCTGTAACAATGATATCACACTCAAGCACAGCATATGACATTTTAGTTGAAATGTTCAAATTAAAACTGTAAATTAATACACTCATATTATTATCCTACCACAAAGCAAGCCTCACTTCTCAAGCAAGTACTTACTTCTGCAAGTACCCTGAGTGTGCAAGTACACACTCAAGCAAGCCTTACTTCTGCTGGACCCTGTAAAACAGTTGATCTCTTCTGTTAAAAAAAAATTATACATGTAAATTATAAGACTAGAGAAAATCTATCCCTTATGCCCTAAAGCAGAGAGAGAACCTACCGTTTTAGTGCATTTTCTTTGTGTGTACACATGTATGTTTCTGACAGGTGGGATAAAGTGCATAAAATGAGATCATATGTATATGATTTAATATCCTGCTTTTATTATTTTATATAACATGAACATATCTCTGTCACTTTTTTCAATTTATTTAGTGGCTGCATAATACTCCATAATTTATTTATTCATTTATACTTGTCTTACTTCTACCTTTTTTGGATGTTTTAAATATTATTTCAGTGAACATTTTATGAGTAAATTGGTACTTTAATAATGTAATTAGAATAAATATGTATAATTTGGCATTACTAATTTAAAGAGAATGGCATTTCTGAGCTCTATCTGTACAAGTGGAAGTAGGGTTTGTCTTCTAGATTTCTACAGCTGAAGTTTCTGTCAGGTTACTGTGATGCTCTGTAGCCTTGGACACCTTATTTGGGTCCCAGGCCTCTAATTACTCATTCTCAGACAAAGGTGTGGTGTCCAGGCAGGTAGTTGAGTTGTCAGTGTCACTAACTAAATGGAATATTTGAGGGCCCAGAAACAAATGAGATCACTCAAGATTAATTAAATATCCATTATGGTTAGTTCATGCTAACCATATGATTTATATGGTGCTTTTAATCACCTCTTCAATAATATGAATGTTTTCTTTTTCTACCTCAGATTGCCTTGTGGTTCTCTAAGGATTTCCAAACTGCTTGTGTGGGCAAAGAATCTGTAATCTCACTCATCCAACCTCTCTTTGTTCCCTCCCCTCCCCTCCCCTCCCCTTCCCTCCCTTTCCCTTCCCTTCCCTTCCTTTCATTTCTTCCCCTCCCCTCCCCTTTCTCTCTCTCTCTGTCTCTCTGTCTCTCTCTCTCTCTCTCTCTCTCTCTCCCACACACACATACACTTCTCTGGTTACATGTTATTTTTTCCTCTGGTGGTCTCACTGGCCTGAAGTGTTATGTCTTTACCCTTCTTTTATTTCCCTGTCATTTCTGACTTTAATCTTCACGATGAGAACAGGTACTTGCTCATCTCTGTGGTCAGAGTCCAGATAGAGTTTGTCTTTGGCAGAGTCTGTAGGAAGATTTTCCCACCTGCATGTGCTAGGGGCCTCATGAAACTGCATCAGCAGGAAGGGCAACTAAGTACGCACTCTTGATTTGGGATGGGAAACTGTTGAGTTGAGGTCATGGGCTGGAATGTACTCTGCAGTGAATAGAGTTCTGTGTGTTCTAGAATTTAAAACGATATGTACGTTTGACCACAGTCGATGTACGCTTTATGGGACTGTTCATGGCATAACAAATCTGGGTCCCAGTGTTTTACCCCGCTCAGCTTGCCAGCCTCTGTAACTGTGGCCGGGGAGCTCTGCGGCTGTGCCACGAGGACTTGCATAAGGTTTGGCTTGGCAGCAAGGGAAAAGCATCTTTGGTAGAGTGAGTCATGGAGAGTTTCTGTCTGCTGGAGTGCAAGACTTCATTGCTGAGTAATGCATGTTTCATATATGTTGAATCAGTTCCAGATTTATAAAGGCTGTAACAGTAGATCTTGTATATTGTATTTTACTGTCATCTCTACCAGAATGAGCAGAAGAAAAGATGAAACTAAGGAGTCTCCTTGGCTTCTTCTGGTCAGAATGAGAAAAGTTAAGGTGGCAGAAAATAATGAAACTATTTGTTAAAATATGGTTTTGGCTTCTCCATCTGATTTCATTTATTCATGTCACTCCAGATTTCCATCAGGAATTGAATTCAAGGTGATATTATTTTGTATGTCATATAAAAGTGTTGTAAATTGTTATATGTGTACAGATGGGATTATACACTCAGGCTCAAAGTTATGCTAGGAAATCAATACTGTATACAAAACAGTGAAAAGAATGGTTAGGGTAGGAACTAGTGTGGACACTTGAATACATATCTTATGCTGTTTTCCAGGAAAAGGAGATGTATTCGGAGACATCTTCTGGAAGGAAACCACGCTTGCTCACGCGTGTGCCAACGTCCGGGCACTGACGTACTGTGACCTCCACATCATCAAGCGAGAAGCCTTGCTCAAAGTCCTGGACTTTTATACGGCTTTCGCAAACTCCTTCTCCAGGAATCTCACTCTTACTTGCAATCTAAGGAAACGGGTATGTTGTCTGGATCCACCTCCCCTTGTCATATCCAGCGGGTTAACATGTCCTGCTCTGTTCGTGGGGGCTTGGAAAAGTTCTTTCATTTTGCAGCGGTGGGAAGTGACATAATTTTTCCTTTTCTTTACATTTTGCTTACCTTTTAAGAGAGGAAAAGCCCCTGAGTACATGGCTAAAGATTTTAATCATTACTATTTAAGATGCAAAATGAAAAACAGACCTGAGGAAAAATAAACAAGCTGTACCATAATATAATTAGTTCTTGGGGTTTATAATACAGCCACGAAGTTAATATTTATGTCTCTTTATTATGTGGATTTCTTTAAGCTGCAGAGGTTAATCAAACTGGTTGCCTATTTTATTTTCTTGATTCACTTTAAAACCTTCTTCTCGTTTAGAAATCAATTCATAAAGGTTTTTCCCCAATAATTCTTTCCAAGCACACTATCTCAAAAATAATTAGCCACACTGACATATTCTACATATACATATAGGAATTCTTTACTTTGTCCTTCTGTTGCAAATAGAATCTTCATTGCCATTTTCTTTTTTATGGATGATGTAACACAAATTTAATTTACATAAAGAAATCTCATAGCTCTGGTTTATAGGTCATTGGACATTGGCTAGGGCTCTTTTGTTGCCAAGAACGAAATACCCATTTGGATCACTACGTAAAGGGAATTTCATGTAAAATGATTGCCTGTTGACTATCATGAACTATTTTGAAATAGCAAAACTTCTTTTCCACTAACCCCATTAAACAGAACCTTCTCTGTAGTTAACATGGAGGAAAAAAGTCAAGCCAGGAGACAAATCAACATCTCTGCTCTAGGAACAGAGAAATGAGCATAAGCAAATCAATGCACTTCCCTAGTTAGGGTTCTAAAAGAGGATTAGATCCGGAAATCGTATTCGTACTAGCTGTGTCACAATATTTGTTCTGTATCTGATCAGCATTTTCAGCCTGTATTTTTGTTAACCAAGAGCTGTTGAGCACCCACTGCCTGCAAGACAAAATGTAAAGAGCTGTTGAGAGCACACAGACTAAATACAGAGTTCTTACGTCAAGGAGCCTGCAGTCCAGTGTGGATATTATGAGAAACACTATTTGTAAAACATGTTTTGTACAAGGGATTGAAAGTTAAGGTAGTGATGAATGTGGAATAGGGTTGCACACACAGACTAAATGTGGAACTTTCTTGCTTACTCATTAGGGACTCTGAGTCCCTTTTAGTGTTAAGCAAAATTATGTCTCCTTTGGTTTATGCTCTGTCTTCTCCAATGACAAACTTCTTTCCTACAAGGCAGTCTGTTAGATATTTGAAGCTCTTATATATATTTTACAATCTAAATTTTGCCAGTTTGGGAATCTTTTTACATACTGGAAGATTCCCAAAACCCCTCTGTTTTTCCAGTCCTCAGTTCATATCTTATTTGTCACTGTCCCCCTCAAAGCATGTTGTTTACACAGAATCTCATCTTATGTTTACAATATTTCTGTGGGAAAAAAAAAGAACAGTTATTTTCTCTTCAAAACACATAAGGAAACTCAGGCCCAGAGGGATTTATATCAAGTCACCAACTGATATGTTTGCAATGCAAGGTCTCAAAGACATAATTAAGAACTCACCAGTAGAAAACAAACTTTGGTCCTTCAAAATGAATTCGTCACAAAGCTCCATTGCCTTTTTTTCTTTCATACATCTCAGCACATGCACACACTCATACATGTACATGCATACTTGTGCACATTCTCACATGTGTGCACATGCTCACACACAGGTTATAAGAGCTGAGAGCACATACCAGCATGCCCACCTCTGACAGGAAGAGAAACTAGAGCCAAAACGTGTGTAGTATTTTAAGGGGCCCCAGGAATGTGCTCCTGCCCCTGCAGATGCTGCTGCATGAGTTACAACAAATAGCTTCTTCCCTTTATAACCTGTTCCCTGTAATAACCTGTGTCAGTTTAAATAATTGTTTTCAGTGTTTCTGAAGTCCATGGACAATCTCGATGCATTGGGCAAAAATGTAAGGACAGGTGTATTGTCAGTCAGTGTCACTTTATTCTCAGGAATAAAAAAAGAGAGAAACTATGAGAAAATATACTCCAGTGAGTCATGAGAATAGCTACCATTTTGAGAGCCTATTTTATAGCCATGCATGTCAACTTATTTTTTTTAAAGTGGTTTTCGAAGCTTTGTTTTATTTTGAAGATTTTATTTATTTTATCTTTTTTAGAGGGGAAGGGAAGGAGAGACGGAGAAAAATATCAATGTATGGTTGCCTCCCATGCATCCCCTGCTGGGAACTGGCCTGCAACCTAGGAACTGGCCTGTGCCCTGATAGGAATTGAACCGCGATCCTTTGGTTCGCAGGCCCACGCTCAGTCCACTGAGCTACACCAGCCAGGGCTCAACTTATTTTATATATAATAACTAATCTTAGTAAATATCAACTGCCCTCAGACAACACCCCCCTGTATAATCTCTAGTTCATCAATGAGGAAGTTAAGTTTCAAGAGTGGGACAGCTAGTTGCCAAATAAATGAGGAGTCGGGGTCTGGATTTGAATCCATCTCTGTTTGATTCTAAAACCTGCATTCTTTACATTGTAACCCAGTTGCACTGGCTTGTCTAAGTAGCTGACTCTTTTTTTCCATGACAATATCCCACAGACACACTCTCAGCAATTTACAGAGTTTCTAATTCATTCAATCACTGTTAACTTCATTCGCAAGTGAGCTATTAATAAAAAATTATTTTGTTCTCATTGCTATTATTGCAACAAACATTTGTTGTGAAATATACGATGAAAACTATGTCGTTAGTGTAATACTGATACCTCATAGCTGTCATAACCATAATTAAGGGTGTGCTTGCTCCTAGTAAGTTAGGGGAGCAGATTTGGAGCCCTGGTTTTCAGCCATCATTGATTATAGCTCTGGCCGCATGAGCAGATACGTGGCCAGGTACGCGGTTTGTCTAGTGTGCAGTTCTTGGTGGTTGCCACAGGGAGGAATGTCATAGTGCTTTAGCTGCCTGCCTTCATCCTCATTAAGGAAAAGTAAGTTTTTTGTTATGCAAATATAGCTCTCACTGGACGTCCTTCAGCTCCTATGTAAAATCCTAGAACTAAAACTGGTAATTTCATCCAATAACTAGAGCAGGGGTTGGCAAACTTCTGTCAAAGACCACTAAGTAGATCTTTTGGGATTTGAGGGCCATGTAATGTCTGTCTCACCTATTCCCCCTTGCCATTGCCGTGCGAAAGCAGCTGCCTCAACTCTGGGCTGCCATAACAAAAGACTACAGACCAGGGGTGCTTACACACCAGTTTATTTCTCACAGCTTAGCCCAGTTAAGAGGCCTTCTGGAATGCCAAAATGGTGTTTATTAACTTAAGAACCAGCTTGTATGTATAGATCAGAGAAGGCAAGCGGCACACCCAGCATGGGTGATATCTAAATTTTAAATGATTCTAATCAGACTTTTAAAGAAACTTTTGTGAATTGCCTAGTTGTTATACAATGACATTTACCATTTGTGTAAAGGAGTTAACATGGCAGGCATGACAGCTGAACTTTGAAAGACCTGCTTATAAAGTGGGCCCTTGGCTGGCATCTGGGAACTTGGATTTCAAGAGGGTTCCCAAGACTCTAATAAGAGTGGCTTATTGTGCCCACGCTATGTATTCATACAGTGTGGTTTATACTAGACATTCATTTCCTGGAGTCTGGAATCGTGGCACCTGTGAAGCCGAGGATACCTGTGTGACCAGTCTCTACCAAAAATGCTGGCATGGAGTTCCAAATAGCATCCCTGCTGGCAGCATTTTACAGGTGTTGTCACAACTTGTTGCTGAAGGAATGAGGTAGTGGACACCTTTGGAGACTTGTGCTTAGCTTCCCCTGGACTTCGCTCATGCATCTTTTCCTTTTGCTAAATTTGCTTTGTATCTTCATGCTGTAGTAAGTCAAAGCCATGACTATATGTTGAATTCTGTGAGTCATCTTAGCAAATCATCCATCCTGGGGATGGTTTAAGACCCCCAATGTACCATTTATAAAGGTTGATTAGAAATCTGTATTCTCTGGGGTCCTGAAATCTGTGCATATCTTGGTGATTTCACTGTAACTTTTTTCCATAAAGATGCTGAAACCTACTGACATTATGTTTTGTGAGTATAAAGAGTGAAGTATTTTCAAATTGGTGGGTATATTTGTCCATGAGGCTATCAGGAATATTACTTTTCCTTGAAACCTAAAATAAAGGCTATGTTAACACTTCTAGCAACATTAAGTATGGCTGGGGTTTTTAATTATTTCTAAATGTCTCTTTAACTTGCAAAATAGCAAGAACATATTTTCCTCCAATTTACTGTTTAAATAGGGTGAGTGAGGAGTCCCATTTGTTATTTTCTATACCTTTTCTGGTGAGACATTTCAATAAAATGTGGCACACAAAGTATTGGCTGGCCCAGGGTATATTCAGTATACATCCATCACTCCCCTGTTGCTCACCTACGGGGTAATGGAGACAAAAGGCTGAATGCCTGCTCTCCAGGAGCCTGCAGTCTGGTGAGAGAGTCAGGCACGTAGTCATAATAGAGCCAGGTAAATCAATGAGAAGGCTACCCTCAGGGCACCAAGGGGGCGTGGTGGGGATGGATCTATTTCATCCCAGGAGACAGGGAGGGATTCCAGGAGGTATGACAACACTGGAGTTAGAATTTTATTTCAGAGAAATATTCTAGAGCAAGGAAGATCTTGTAGATTCTGTAGTTCAACTTATTTTCTTTAAAGATGAGAAAACTGAGACCCAGAGAATTACGTGATTTGCTTAAGTTCATTTAGCTAATAAGTTTCAGAGGTGGGATTGGAATCCACACCCTTTGAGTCCCGTACTGGCTGTACTTCTGCTATGTAGCCTAGATTAGAATCCTCAGGTAGAAGATTATGAATAAAATGCAATGCTGGATTGTGTTGATTTTTACTAGGGAAGAAGGAAGGTACCTAGTATAAGTTTGCATGTGATTTATAGATTGATTTTAGTGCCTTTCACACTGTGATTCAGAATAAAATTAACAGTAGAGCCAAAAAATCAGCTCTAGGCTGTGTTCAGAGTCCAGAACAGGACTCCTAGGCTCAGCATGAGCCAGTGTATATGGTGTGGCCACAGCAGGTGTGTCATGTGCATTGCGAAGGGTCTTGGTTCAGGAAAAGCATGCAACTTACATGTCAGTATTGTTCAAGTGGTGCTGCTGAATGTGGTAAAATCTTGCTTTGCTGATAATGCTATGCTCTGCTACACTCTTTGCTATCTTGTCAATACTTTTAAGAACTATACCGGCTGCTGTACCACCTCATAAGCATATATAAAAAGAAAATTCTCACATTAAACAAAACAGTTATTCTTTTCATCTTTGTATTTTGTTATTTTATAAGAGGTTAGCACTTTCACATTAGAGGTTATAAAAAAAAATACTGACAAGTTTACTGCCAAATATGGCAATCGAGCACTAAAATTTGTTGATTTTTAAAAATGGAAGGAGTAAAGGAAGAAAGAAAAGAAAAATGTGTCTGCATGTAGAATTGGGAAATTCTGAGCCCTGGTTGGCAACAGAAGCAGGCGTGGAATGAGCTGGTGTTGAGAACAATTCTTAATTAGAAATGACAGTTAAGATTATGATATGGCCAATTTCACAAAAACTCAAATAAATATATTGATAACTGAAATTTGAAAAAAATGATGAAGATTGAACAATGTCAATACAGGCTAAAATTGTGTGATGAAGTGGGGTTCCCTTTTGCAGGCCATGTGCATTATATTAGTGAGGATAAACACTCTCGTGGGCATGGCCAGAGGGTTACTGTGTCTTTTCATTCCATGGTTCTGCTGAATTTGATGCTGGTGTAATCAAATTTTTTAGCCAAATGGCTCCAGAGGAAATGTTTCTAGTACATCTACTATTGTCATGGAAGGGAGCCCAATGGACATTGATCAGAAGTATTGCCAAACTGACACTTGCCCTTTAGTTGTGGCCTCAAAGAAAGGCCTCGTTGTCACCTCAGGAACCCATCTTGCTTCTGCTTATGGTCCCTTTCACTGAATATCTCCATACCCCTTAGTTCAAGACACAGGCTAATCTGGGCTCCTTCTGCAATATTCATTTAACTCTTATATTAGTCTGCTCAGACTTTCATCACAAAATAACAGAGACTGGGTGGTTAAACAGACGTTTTCTCAAACTCCGGAAGGTAGAAGTCCAAAATCAAGGTGCAGGCAGGGTCAGAGTCTGGTGAGAACCCTCTCTTGGCCTTCTCACTGCAAGCTCACATGGCCTTCCCTCTGTGCATGCACATGGGAAAGAAAATGAGCTCTCTGGGTCTCTTCCTTTAAGGACACTAATCGCACCAGATCAGGGCCCCAACCCTTTGACTTCATTTGACCTTAATTGCTTCCTTATAGACCCATCTCCAAATACAGCCACACTGGGAGTTCGGGCTTCGACATATGGATTTGGTGGGGGAGAGCAAAAAACATTCAGTCAATAACAACCACATTTGTTTTTAAATTTCAAATCAGAACAGCTGAAATGGGTCTACGTTACTGGGGATGTGCAGGAGCATCAGCATCAGTATTGATGCTTGTAACTTCTGAGCAATACATAATTATCAATCCTAGCAAAATGTTCTTGCACTCCTACAGTGATTTGAGAAAAGATTCTCATTTAAACTTAAAAAAATTCCCCCCTAATGATTAATACAAATTGAAATTTGAAAAAACAGAACAGAGAGGTACTTGCAGCATCCCTTTTACCTCATAAGGCCAGAATCCCTTCCCATAGACAACCCTGTTCTTAGAGAGCAGCTGAATCCAGTTGGCAAGTTTATAGGCAAGCATAGCCCCATTCCTGTATTTTAATGTTCTAGGAGCAAGAAATAGCGGTTTAGGCTCACTCTTGCATTGGAACAGGCTAGAACTCAGCGACTGATTTTGTTTCCAGAAAGCATTCTTATCACGGTGAATCCAGTGGCATACAATGCCTTTTTTTCTTTTCTGTGAGCAATGAAGCATCTGTGTAACAACTGCCTTTTGTGGATGGAAAACGTGCTGGAATTAGCTATCAGACAGGCAGAGAGCACCTGTTTGGTGTCCTTCGGTGCATACAGCATGTATTTTGGTAGTGGCATCTTTGAAGAAATGATCTAGGAAAGAGATAAGGGGACTTCCAACTTCACTCGTTTCTCTTCATCCCCCCCTGATAATCACACTGATATGTCAGTTAAAAAAAAGATGGGAACACACTCATTCTAGAAATCTGTAATTTTTTAACCCCATGAAGAAGACATCACTTAAAACACTGTCCACAGTTGGGGCCAATGATAATATGGATAACATAAAACTCTGAAATATTCCATACTATCTATGCTTACTTTTCTCAAAGCATTGATTGTGGTGGTTTCCTATTTATATTTCTGGTTTTTTTTTTACCTAAACAAAGAGCTCCATAATGTAAATATTAATCATAATCTCGTTGTTGCCAATAAGCACAACAGTGCTTGCCATAATTGAATGAATACGTCAGTGAATGAATGAAATATACATCAGTAAACAGACATGCTGCCCAGAACAGCTTTTATCATCACTGACTAGAATAATCACTGTCCTCCAGAAAAACAAATGATACCTTTGACAACTTTGGCAAAGAACCTTATGAAATAGGATTATGAAAATGACCATTACTAATTCTTATTAAATCACAATTAGAATTAACTTCCAGCTGCAGTTTCTAACATGCAGATTTTGCCACAAGATAGCAGCTTGGCATGTGCTTTCAGATTAGCACAGCAATTTTGACATCTCTGTTGAGTGAATTAAGCTCACCTGATGCCAAGGGCCATGATTTCTGGAGTAGTAAACTAATCTCATTCTAAAGGACTTACCACACTTGAATCTGAGCAGAGAGTAGTTATAACTCCTCTAACCTCAATTGATCATCAGGATTGCAAATTCACTGCCAACTATTGGCCTTGCCAGCAGTAGCTCTGCTCACGTAGAACTTTGAACCCTCCCACTGAGCTACATCCAAAATGATGTAGCTCACTGCTTGGCAGTTTACAGCACATAGCACCTTATCTCATTTGAACTTCAAATGAGGTAACAGGGAGTGAGCTAAGAGAGATGCAGTGACTTTCTCATGGCCACACAGTTGATGGCTGCTCTGAGGTTGCAACCATGGTTGCCCAGCTCTGAGCTGGCTCTCATTCCACTGATGGTGGTAGAGAGAGGCTGACTTTCAGCCATTCCAGGAGTTTGTTGTATGCATTTAGGTGAAGCAGAGACCTAATTATGCAGTCTCTGAACCCTTATGCTGCTTCTATTTAGGGCTCTCTGTTGGTCCGCCTCCAGACAGAATATCCATTTTTCCACATTTAGTTACCAGCACCTAGGTTCACAGAGCCCTCACTCTTCAATAACGCCTCCAAAACAGTTACTTAAGGACAGAGTTTCCCAAGTTTCAGGGGTGGGGACAGGACTCAATAATTTACCAACATACTGCAATTACATTACCTGTTGTTTGACAGTACCTTTTTTCAAACTAGAGTTTATTCTAGATCGCAAGAAAATATGTATTTTAGTAGTAAACAAGAAGGAAATGAATAAACATTTAGTAGACTGAAAAGTATTCATCTAACATAGTATAAGAAGTAGACATTTTATAAGTTATTTTTCTTGGGAATCCTCAATGTATCCAACAATCCACTTCTGAGTGACATGCTTCAGCAGGTATTTTGAATTAGGGCTAAATCCTGCTTTGCAATGGTGCCCTTCCAGCAGCCTCGTAGCTGGATGCCAGACTGTTTATTCCCAGTGTGTCTACCACTTCTTAATTCTCAACAATTAATATGAGGGACCACTGAAAGCATGATGCTCTATCACACCATCTTTAGTTAAAGGAAATACTTCTTTTGAATGAAAAAGCAAGGATTTATTTTAAGACTGAAGTGCATGTATTATTTTCTTCCCTAATGCCTTTTGGTATTCATTTGAATTTGGAGTCCATGCCGTTCTTTAATATACTAACTTTCCTTCTTATGTCTCTTTTTTGGCACTTTTTATTGTATTTTTTCCATTACCATTTATCTCCCTTATAACCACTCCCCTACTCCCTCAATCACCATGCCATTATCCATGTCCACGAGTCCTTTTTCCTTTTTGTTCAATCCCTCCACCATGTAACTACTTCTTTCTTCTAGAAAAAGAAGTCAGTGGATAGTATCTGTGGTTGAAAAAATATGCAATATATATAATATTAAACTAGGATCTATTCATGGATTTGAGTTTTAGTATATTTTTAGGCAGAGTGCTTTTGGAGGGTTCCTTCCTTCCCAATATGCAACATAACATCTAAATTTGATCATGTAGTTTGTCACTTTTGGGATTTCTCCCTTCACTCTTTTGAGCTGAATCCACTGGCTGAATCTTTTCTGTGCTCTGAGGTACCTGAAAAAATCTTCTACTCAGCAGACATGTATTCAAAAGGCTTCTGGGTTGTTTCTGAGAGTAGCTTTGAAACAGTTTACAACCATGACATATTTTGAGAAGCATTTGATTATTCAAAGGGGGGGGGTTCAAGTTATTTACAATGGATTCAATATTACAGTGAATTCAGACTATTGCCAAAAAAGTAAAATAAATATTGTAACAGCATGTATTAATCTATATAGAATAGAAAGCAGTTTAAAACACTATGTACATTTTGCAGATGAGAAAATAGACTGCTCTGTCATTGTGGTTGACTGTTAGGAGCAAAATTGTATCTGACTTCTTAGAATGTCCATTTTTTCCCTCAACTGGGAGGTGCATTTCATAGATTTTGACATTCCAGTCAAGTTATCTTTTCCCAAAGAAACCAAATCAAGTCATTCTACTCAATAGCCAGAGACACTCAGATGACCCAGCAAGGCTACAATAATTTTACCCAGAGAAAGTCATTCATTTTCCACCTCTTTTTTCTGAATCAGGTTACATCTGATTCACCCAACATTTTTAGAAGCTGGCATTTGATTTAAGTGGAGATTGTTCTATGTCCACAGTTTAATCCCCTAGAGAGTGATATCATTGGTAGAAGTTCAGTAGAGGTGCTGTCCCTTTGGAAACTAACAATCACAATGGAAACGGCTGAGTAAAAACTCTAACTGCTAATTCCGCACATAAGAAGCAGCCAGTTTCCACTAACAACAGCACACAGAGGTAATGCAGGGCATTGGACCCTGTCCAGGAATTTGCTTCCTTCTTTTAACAGGTGCCTTAGCAACTGCTTTAGGTGTGGTTGTGGACTGCATCGCAATTCTAGCAAATTAAATAGGTAATATGTCACACAGGTCCTTTGAGAGTTAGTTTCCCTTGACAGGAAGATGCATGCCTGACCTTGACTGAGAAAACAGGGCTTCCTAATGCTCAGAAATTCAGAAAGCAGGATGGAGAGTGACCTGCTCAGCCACTGTAGAACGTGCTGTTCCTCGGGGAAGGGTCTGTTGTGCCAGCAGAAAGCAAGCCTGAGAGATCAGATCCACCTGCTGGATTTACGACTCCATAAGATGCGGCTGACTGCCTGCCTGTTGACAGTAACATTTCTACACCCGACGGTCACTCGGTGGCTTGTTACTGAATGAAATCCCACACCAGGAGGACTTTCTCTGTAGGCTGTTGGCATGGAGGAAGGAAGTGGGGAGCAAAGAAAGTGCCTGGCAGATCTCATCCCCTTTATTCTAATGCAGCTGAATTCTCTGAAGTGTTTGCAAAGAAGGTCCTAATATGAACATTTGCTCTCCCAAGAAAAATATGAAAGTAGATTTGGATTTGCCAAATCTACTAAAGTAGACTTAGCTTTGCTAAGCTGAAAAATCTCCGTTATTGGGTTCGTATGCCATTCTGCTTAGCATGTTCCTTTAGAGAGGTGTTTTTAATTGTGAACCAGCAATTCCATGGAGCTTGGCAACATTAATGAAACTTAAGCAATGCTGAGAGAGAGGGAGTGGGGGAGGGGGGAGAAAAGACAGAGAGAGAGAGAGGAGGGTGCTTTAAAAATTTAAAACTCAATCAGAATGAGTTTGTTAGCAGAATAAACTTGCAACAAATACAATTCTATGAAAATGTATCTGATGCTTGACGAGTAAGTCAGCTTTACTATATTGAACAGAATAAGAGACTTGAATTTCTAGCTTTTGAGCCAACTTTATAAAACAGACATACCATCTCTTTATGGATGCACAGGGTCCCTCTGTATTTTCCATGGTTAAATATCCATATCCCAGGAAAAAAATTATAATTGATGCCATAGGGTCTAGCACCTGTCTTACAGAGATGTTGTGAGTGTTCAGTGCACAGAGACTACTCCATGTGAGGTCATAGTGATGACGATAATGATGGCGATGAAAATGCTGACAAAAGTGTGTTTTATAAGTAGCAACGCCAGACTGGTGCTCAAGAGCCTCTCCCACAATTCTGGCGGAAAGAGAAGGTCATGCTGGGGTCTGTCATTCACTGGTGATGGTAAAGTAACGGAAATGTTAGCAGGGCATCCAGGTCTGATCTCTTTTGAAGCTAGAAACCCCGTTTTATAGGCCAAATGTGATACACAGTGGCAGGGGAATCTACACCCAGCAATGGAATGTGCTGAGAATTGTGGAAATGAACACTTCTGCACTTTCCCAGAGGAGACACCTACTTTCCTCTGTTAACAGAAAGCAGTATGTACCTCCACCTCTTTGTAAACTCCACACATTCAGCATAACCTGTTTAGGAGTAAAATCACAAGTGTGGCCCTAACATTTGATACAATGATTTGGCTCATTATACATATTAAGAGAATAGGCAGGGGTTCTGATATAAAATCCAGTTTGTGGCACTTCAACGCGTGGATTGCATGTCTCAAATTGAGGTTAATGAACAAACTTTCATGCTCTGTTTTGTTGTGTATGTAAGATTAGCATTAGCCAATTTAACTTACCTAAAACTTGCATTTTCACTAGAAGTTCTAAACTCATCCTAAATTATATCTATCAAGGTTGGCCATCTGAGCACTCTGCTATCTATTGGAAGACTGTCCCCGTACCAAGCCCCTGTGGCTATAGAAACAGAGTTATTACGTAAATGTGTTCCTCTTAATGGGAGACACTCAGGGGAAGCATTGGGGAAAATAGAAAAGAGTTTTCCAATCTGTGTTTAGTGTTAACCTAGTAGTTTTGTAAAACAAGAACTAAGTTCACTCTTTTATTTAGAACCTCAAGCTAAATTTAAATTGCACTTTTAGAAGTAAAAGGCAACTACATTTTGCTTTCATAAAAATTTTAATTTCCCCTGCACGATGGCATCTTTGAAGAATTTAAATTTTTAAACCCTATTTTAAATGCTATTTGCATCTATTCATTTACTCATGAAAGCACATAATAAAGAGAGGCCACTAGTAGGGGAAGAAAGAAATATTGCTTTGACAAGCTCATTCCACTAGTCAAATTTGTCAAAGAAAATGTGAACTAATATCTTTCATTTTTATAATATTCCCTGTAAGAAAAAGTCACTTATTTTATTCATGTTTGACATTTTGTGGTAAAGGTAAAATTCATTTTTAATGAAAAATATTCTACAGGGTTATTAATTAAAAGAAATGAAGAAGGAGAGAACTGTCATTTAAAAAGAGCAACTTGTGAATTAGAGAAAGCTTCCAGTCAAAAATACAACTCGGTGAAGTTCTCTCACGATTGGTGGCTGGCCGGGCAGCGGCTGTGACCCTCATCCTGCATCCTGCATCCTTTGTCCTGCCTGCAGAGGACCTATGTCACCTCAGTCTGAGATGTTTTTGCATCAAAGCTTTGGTAACATTAGAGAAGTAGCTCCTTGAGTTTATTGCTTAGGTCATTTATTATACTTTTCACTTTTGTTTTATTGTTCTCACCAAATCGTAAACTACTTGAGGTCAGAGGTTGTGAATAATGTAAGCATAGCACCTAGAGTAGCACTTTGTACTGTAATGTTCAAAAAATGTTGGCAAGTTAGTGAATCAACATTTGGGTGTCTCCTATTTGGAGGAATACTGAATATAGTTACTATTACATGGATTTATATTCCCCTAACATAAATAATGTCTCTAAGAAAATATTAAAGTAGCTCGATTGTTTAACTTGCTGAAGAGAAGCTAATGCTATAAAAATCAGCAGAGCCAGGTCATGAGAAAGTGATAATGAAAATTTTGAAGATTTCCTACTTCCCTCCCACCTCCTAGAACTTCTAATCTTGCCTTGATCCCCACTCCCTATACTTTATTCTCCACCTAGCTTTTGGGGGCTTAGAAATACCCACTTCTCTGTTGCCCCTGGCATCTGTCTTTTGGGACACAGTAGAGGTTTGAGGGATCCAAGACAGATAACCTCTGTGGCTATCCCATATTGGGAACCAATGGAGAAATCAAAATATGACTATCAGATGATTAGAGATCATGGCCATAGGGCTTTATCAAGTGAACTTTCTAGTACGTAACCTTGAATCAGACAGAATTACCATTCAGGCACTGGTCTGGCTGGTAAGCACAGCTCTCCCCACTGAGGGCCGAGCTTGCTCAGCTAAACTCATCCCCAGTAGGTAGGCCCAAATGCTTCATCTCTGCAGGAAGGACAGCTTCCGAAGGGGACAGAAAGTGACTGGGCTCTGTTTCTTCTTCCAGCTTCCCCAGTCAGAGAGGGCACTTCTGTTTTAGGGAGAAGAAAGTGAAAGATGGAGGAAAATGTTGGGAATATTAATTAGCCTTGTAGAATTCTCACTGTTTGGATACATAATGAAGGGAGAGTAACTATCTCCCCTAATGAGTGCAAATGGAATCATAATACCTGTAAATGATTTACAACATATAGGTATAACATATGCATAAAATATGTTAACATTTGTAATGTATGTAATATTATTAACATGGTTAACATTAAGGTATGTTAACACATTAAGATATGTTAACATATTAAATATAACACATAAAATATTAAAATATTTTAACATTTATAATGTGTATAATACTATTAACATAGTATTATATATAATTATATATAATTATATATGTATGTATATATTACATATACACATACATTATATATAATGCATAAAATACTATTATATAATGTATTATATATTATATAATATGCTAACATTTATCATGCATATAATACTATATACATTTGTAACATGTGTAACATTTATAAAATGCTTTTGTAGGTATAAGTATGTACATACATACATAGGTGGCATTTCACATATATATATTTACACTTTACCCAATTTCCACCAGTGGAATTCGAGGCAAAATGACTTGTGTAATATGAGTTGCCCTGCAGGGAAGCAACTGGTAAAGAGCTTCCTCTGCTAGACTCCAGGTCAGATCAAAACCTACATCTCAGAACTCTGCTGCTGTTTCCGTAGGACACACCCTTTTGCTTCTCCCTGGTTGCTTACCCAATTTCTCCCCTTCTCCCTTCATTTCACCTTCTCCCCAACAGACTTTTGGATTAGAAGGTGTTCTGAAAGTTGTCATAATTTACTTAATTTTTGTTTAAGACCTTATCTTCTAGACCTTAGTGACAGGCATATGGTATGGCAAAAAAGTTTCTGCCGTTTTGGCCAGTTCAAATCAGAGGAGGTTTCCTCCAAGGGCTTTGAATGACTAGTTTGACGTCATGGTTTCTGATCACAGTGTGAGGTTTGATGCCAATTGCTAAGGGACTGTATTTTCATTTAGTTTTTCTACTTGTTATTTCAGAATATATAAACTCATGTAGTTATAACTCCCTTTCCTAAAGATATGGTCAAGATACAAAAAGTTCTTTTTGTCAATGTTTAATATCCCAGACCATATTAAGTTTTTAATTTTTTTTACTTGATTTGATGTCAGAAAGTCTATTTGCCAGTATCTGAAACTATTGGTGATAATATGGAAAAAACCTTACTGACAAAGAATTTGAAAATCTGTATTTTATCCACAGTAGCATGTCTGTCCTACCTTGGGTGATCACCTTAACCTCTTGTGCCTCAATTTCATCATCTTAAATTGGAACATTTGTAACGTATGACCCTTCCATAGCTTTTTCAGTTTAGAAATCTGTTTGAAATGCAATACCTTATGTGTTCTTCAGAGAACATATAATTGTCTTCATTTTATAACTGAGAGAACCAAGACCTATATAAGTGGAATAACTTGCCAAGATCCCTCAGTTCTGGAACCAAAACACAAGTTTGGAAAAGTTTACTAATTTTTTCCTTCTATAAGTATGTCTTTCAGAGTTTAAGGAATTAATTCAGAGGCATAAGTGAGGTAGTATCACAAGGATTTTTTAATTAACCAATAGTTATATAAATGTAACTTAATATTTAATAAAGCAGAACTTTTTTTTATTAATGAAACCCTTCAATAGTCTTATTTTTCCCTTTAGTTCCCTGAAATTAGAAGAATTCAAAGCTGCTATGAGAAAAAGAAATTAATCTAGAGGCAAACTTTCAGATGGCAGTTCAAAAACTTAACTTAATTCTCATTTCTTGTGTTAACTAGTGAGTCAAACCCGGCTGAGGCTGTTTGCCGGTTCTCGTACTGGTGGGGACTGTCCTGACCACTCTTAACTGCGCATGCGTGCTCGGCAACCGGCCTTCTCTTCTTTGCTAAGACAGCTTTCTTTTCACAACCTGAGCCATTGGCAAATTTCTAGTGACTTCCGCAGCCACTCTCAGACGAAAAGTTAGCCATTGTTAAAATAAATAAATGCCTGTTTTCAGTCATCCTGAAGCCACTTAGAATTGTCCATGAGGAGGAAACAATTTTGTTTGCAGACTGAGCCCCACCATTTGAAGATAGGCCCTTGTGACTTTTGATTTTGGCCTCATATTTGGAGCACTCCATGCTCCCTGACCAGAGCGTTCCGATACATACATCCTATTCTTCCTGGGCAGCAGTCTCGGGGCCTTTCATCGCAACCTAGCTGCTCCGGAGGGGGACTGCTTAGCTTGTCATCATGCTCCCCAATGTGTGAATTTCATGTACACCATATAGCGAGTATATGCCTCAAACATACCCTCCAAACTTGGTGAAAATTAGTCTATTTTTGCATGATGTGGTGGACAGATTCCATAATTTTATTCATGCAGATTTTAAAAAGTTGTCAGTAACTTTGGAAGTTTTAAGTTCGCCCTAGATTGTGCAACGCATTGGCTACCACTGTGGCTTTAAGTTTGAATAGTGAGCTTCCTGCCTTTAGTCTTTTAAAGACAAAGATACTGTGATAGATTGAAAGTTTGTGCCCTTCATAATTCACATGTTGAAATTTGATCTCTCAGGGTGATGGTATCAGGAGGTGGGGTCTTTGGAAGATAATTCAGTTATAAGAGCAAGGTCTCGTGAATGGCATTAATGTCCTTACAGAGAGTGCCCAAAGAGTCCCTTCACCCCCTTCTACCACATGAGGCCATGGGGACAAGGTGCTGTCTGTGAACCAGAAAATGGGTCCTGACCCGACACCATTGAGAATCTGCTGGTGCCTTGATCATGGACTACTCAGCTTTCAGAAAAGTGAGGGATAAATTTCTCTTGTTTATAAGCCACCCATTTTTTTTGGGGGGGGTGTTGTTGTTGTTGTTAGAACAGCCTGGACAGACTAAGAGAGTGATCTATATGCAATCAACAAATATTTATTGAGTGACTACTATGTGACAAAAAGTTGCAATGGAATAAAAAATGACGAAGTGAAAAATTTCCTTGGAGCATCAGTTTTATTCTTGAGATTAAATTGGTCAGATTGGGAGTGGAGTTGAGTGGAACACACCCCAAAACTTGTCCCTGCGTGGACATAGAAACCTAGTGAACGTGGGAGTGGGAGGCCCATGTGCACCGCAGCAGCAGGGCCCAGCTGCAGGTTTGCACAGAATGGCCGGTTGATGTTTCCATACAGTTGAAGCAGAGCATCGTGGCGTGCTGTAAAGCAGCGGCCCTTCACTCAGGCTGTACTTGAGAACGTGGGGACTCTGAGCAAAAGTATGATGCTGGGCCTTGCCCCTAGATAATCTAGTTTAAATTGGTTTGGGACAAGGTAGATATCTTTCTTTTTTTCTCCTTGGGTGGTTATATATGATCCCCGAGTGATGATAATGTGCAGCCAGTGTTGAAAACCAGTGTTTTTAGATCAATGATTTTTAAAATTGCGCACAAGAATCATCTGGAGGATATTAGTTAAAATTCAAATTCTATGGAGCCTGCCTTCAAAGATTCTGATTTGATTGTTCTAGAGTATGCTACCTTAAATTATTATATAATTTAGGTGATTCCTAGAAAACAGTGAGAAACACCACTTGTGAGTTTCAAGTGTTTGTAATCTGATTGACTGTCTTGTGGGAATCAGACCACATATTTTAGTTCACTAAAAATGAGCATGTAAGTCAACTTTCCCAGGTAGCTAAGGGAAAAGAGCATAGCAATTTCTTCCTTCTTATTTTTAAAAATATCTCACCTTTCCCCCTCATCTATAAAATTATGTATTTGCTGTGCAAGAGCTTGTCACCTTTGGGACATAGACTCAGTCTATACAATCTTTAAGAGTTTCTGCTTTTGGTTTTATGAAAATGTAATTGAACTATTTTTATTCCCTTTATTTAGGATTTTACAAATGAAATATAATTATGTTACCTTATTTTTACTGAAGTCTGATAATAAAGCTTACAAGAAATGAAGATCTTTCCAAAATCTAAAATAAGTTGAATCACATACTGCTGGGTACCTTGTACTTTTGCTACTTACGACATTAGCTATTCTAAAACTTCTAAAATAGGTTGTATGCTGTTTCTGCCAGCAGTTTCTGTATGCTGTTTTATTTAACTCTACCAGGCCCTTGAGAAAGATACTACTGTCCCATTGTATTCTCCTGAAAACCAAAATCCACAGAGGCTAAGACTACGTGGATCCCAAAGGTTGTAACCGTGATAAAGCAGCAGAGATGGTGTTTAAACCCCGGATCTCTCTTTGTAGTCAGAGGTCTATACTCTGACTACAAAGTATCAGTGTAAGAATAGAGGTCTATTCTTATACTAAACTATCTTAAGCTACAGAAAAGTCACAGACAATTTTTTGCACAATAATTTAAAGTGCCTTTAAAGCTTTTCATTTTAAAAAATGCAACTTTTCCTTTGCACAGGTATGTGTTAAAACACAAATGTAGAGGCTATTGTAAAATAAAAGCAGAAAACAAGACTGTATTGCTGCATATTGCCAGGGAGGAAGGGTTAGATAAGTAATGAAATTTATAGAAAAATAATATGAAATTCTATTAGCTGAAAGTTTCTTTTGTACTTCCTCCCTCTGGCAAGAATTTTTTTTAAAAAACATTCTAAGGAAACTGCAGCCATCACTTACGTGGGTTGGACTCCTCCCCGAGCCTTCCCTTGTCACTGGGTGGTGCGAGGGGAGTGAAGGTCAGGTCCTGCAAGATACCAAATGAGATGCAAGATCCTTTACAAACCAAAATCTGGGGAACTCAGTCTTAGTTGCAACTGAAAATTGGCTTGGCATGTTCAGTTCATTTAAAGAATGAGCCATGGCATGTTCTGTTGCCTGTGTTACAGAGTTAGGGGGTCACTTTGTCCTCTCCTCACCTTTATGAAAGCTTTCTTTCCAACCTTATCTGGTCTATTGATAGAGCAGGTCCTTTCATCTGAAAACATAAACAGTCCTTCTCCCCTTCTACATCTGAAGCATTGGGTTCCTTAGAAAAGTTCTAAAGGAATAATGCAAACCACTTCATCTATGTGTACACCTGTTTTGCTGAGAAAATTCCATTATAAACCTTCTTCACCTAGCAGTTGATACAGTTTAAGATTATAATGTTTGCCCTGAAAATGTGGGAGGGATGTCTCTTATGTTTGTAAGCATTTTTCTTTCTTTTATACTCAAAGAAATCAAGACATATGTTTAAGTGACTTCTACTTAAAAATAAAATACACCTGGAAATTAGCAGATTAAGTTTTGATAAGTAAGTAATGGAAGCCAGAAATGACACTATTAAAAGTTTCCCATGAGTTCTTTGTTCTAAATTGATGTACAGAACTCATCAGTCTGTATTACTCTAAAGAGACAAGGGGAAGGCTTTACGTGTTAATGGTTATTCATTTCATTTCACTAACTATTATCCAGAAGAGATTCCTTGACACTAAATGATCAGATGTGTAATGTATCATAGAATTGGCTAAATTTCACTTTTATCTCCATATTAAAGATCTTTTATTTTATGCATAGCTTGTAAAAGTATATGTATACCAAGATGAGCTTAATAAAAACAAACAAAGGAAGGAAATCAGAATGAGGTTGAAACATTGGGACATTATCCTTTGGGATTACTCTCCTAAATGTCGAGCTGAACTAGCGTCACAGCCTAGGAAGGCTTTTTTCAGGGTGGGATGAAAGCAAAGGGCAAACTTAGGAAACAGCAGGGAACACAGTGGGGTAAGGGACTGGTGAACAAGAGGAGGGCAATAGACTAAATGGTAGCTGGAACATGTAGTCTGACCACCTACGCAAGAGATATTATCGACAAGTACATGCACACACCAAGGGTGGCCAGTGGACAGGTGGAGCATAATGACGAGAAGTGTGTCTTTATGCAGTCAAATACATCCTGACAAATGCCCATATACATACCTTCTGTATCTTATGTCCAAGTCGTTGTTCAAAAATACATTGATATCTGAGTCTGACCCCTACTTGACTTTTCTTCTTTTGGTTTAACCAGAAGTCACACTTGTTTAAATGTGCTCTATAGGAATGGGAAGTAGCTTGACTGTTTATAGGGCCTCTTTGTGAAGGGAAAGAATTCTTGCTGGTTCAGATGTTAAAACATTTCCACCCCAGCCCTCCAATACACCATCCTTCTTTGCTAAAAGGTTTACATCTGATTATGTTTTATGTTTATGGCCCACCTATAAAATACCATTGAACTGCTGTTGTAAATCGAAGATAATGTTCTCCTGGCAATCCTTGAGCTAAGCAGCAAACTTTCCTTTCATTAAGGTCCCTGTAGGTTTATATCACAGAGAATAAACTCTCAAATCCTATGCCCTAGGTCTCTGTCCACTCGTACTCTTTGTACAGAACTTTCTCAGAGAAATATTTCAATCTGCAAAATAGTATGTGATTGAAGCTGGTAGGCCTTTGGGATTTATACTGTCAATGGGTCACAGGACTCCCTGTTAAATGTTTTCTATTAAGATGGCAAATGATGACATTCAGTAGACAATAGTTTAGACATTCTGTAACACATTGACAAATAATTTTTTTGTTTTTCAAGTGATTTAAGTGTTATTTTAGTACTGCCCTCAAACCTTGGCTCTAAGAACTCTTATATGCTTTGGCAAAAATAAAATCCTCAACACAAATATTTTTGTCATTTCGACTAGAGGTTCTAAGTGCAAGGTTCAAATGCAGGCTTTAATGAAATTTATTGAACTTTTGAAATAAGATTAAAAATTGTCCATGTCCTGGATAATGTGTGTTCTTGAGAGAGATTTTATAAGTTTTACCAGATTCCCCCCAAAAGTGTGTGATCCCACAAGAGATTAAGACTTCTTCTGATTCAGCCAATAGGAAATGCCGTACAACGCTGTCTTTGGCACAGTGGCACCGTCGTATCCTTTGTACTGGAGTGAATGTTTGGTATTGACACGGTTAATTCGTAAAGGTTAAGGATGACCCTTAAATGTCTACATTGCCTTCTTACAGCCAACCTTACAGATAAAGTTACCACACATCTGTGTCAATTCTTCTTGAACCTTATTATTTTTCCTGGTCCAGTTACTCCCTCTGCCTGGCATGCCCTTATACTCTCCCCACCTCTCTTCAAGACCCAACTAAAATAGCACCATCTCTAAAAGCTCTTCCAGAACCCCTTAGTTTCTGTCTTTAACAATGCACTTTTGTATGAGAACTTCTTTTATTAAAGAGCCTCTTATAGTTTGTTTTATATTGAGGTTCTATATGGCTGTACATTCCTAACTAGATTACAGACTAGTAAAAGAGAGACTGTGTTTTATTCATCATTGCTCCCTCCCTCAGACACAGTGCCTCATCCTCCACTATGTCTCAAGAAATGCTTTCTGTTTAATTGATGAATGGTAAGCTGAGAGCAAACTTCCTAAGCCTGACTGTAAGATATGATAAGGAGAGCAACGCAAACTATATACTATCCATGGAATACCCACTTGGCAGGAGTATATTAGCATATGTATATCATAGTGGACAAGGTAAATTAAAGAAACCACTGTATGATACAATAAGTCCTTACTTAATGTCATTGATGGGTTCTGTGACTTTAAGTGAAACGGCATATAAAGAAACCAATTTTACCATAATTTGCTTGATGTAAACAAAGTTTCTCCATGGCATCTTATCAACATTATAATGAAATGATGTTGAATGAAGTGACATTATTCAAGACATACTGTATTTTTAAATATTTTCTCTTTTTTAATGAAGATATACTTCCTGGCAATAATGCTAAGTCTCATTAAGTCATAATGAGCTTTTTTGTGGGACCAAGAAAGCTGGAATGTCCTGGTTTCTTAAGTATTTTGCTATGTATACAAGTGTGTTCAGAATCTGTTAGCAAGTAACAGCTATGAATAGTGAGCATAGCATTTGGCAGCTCCCACTTCTAACAAATGTTACAGTGATGCTGGACAGGGATTCCTTTTACATTTTCTTTCTTAGAACCTATTTTCAGGAAGCTTGCCTTAACAATTAAGAATGTCATCTTTTATTACTTACCTTTTAGCATGTAGGAGAATCACTTTTATTCCATAAAAGTGAATAGATTTATTTTAATAATGGCTCTCATATGTATAAGATACTGTACAGATTACAGATATACTTTAATATACAGCAACCAAGTTGATCCTCAGAACAACGCCATGAGGTGGATAAAGTGGATTTTATTCTCCTGATTTTCACAGGTGTATGAACAGACTCAGAGCCTGAGGACTGGTTCAGCGGGGTGCAGAGCCCAGCCATTCTAACTTCAATGGCAGTCACTATTCACTCTACTACTTGTGCTTCCTCTAAGTACCAGAGATAATCCACTTGCACACTCACCAGATGCGCCTCATGCATTTTTCGTGTGGTAGACTCTGTATGTTCTAGGCACTCAGCATACATACATCAGTGAACAAAACAAACATCAAGTCCGATGAAATTAAATTTATGTTGGGAAACTAGCAAGTAAGTAAACTGATAGTGATGATTATGGTGGAATAAAATGAAGTAGGGAAAGGGATTGAATCATTTTCAGAGGGTTGCAATTATATATAGGGTAACTGGGTCACATCAGACAAATGTGCTTTAGAAAGACCTAAAAAGATGAAGGAGAGGGGCTTATGGATATCTGGGGGTGTAAGTAAAGGGAACAGCAAGTGCAAAGGCCCTGAAACAGGAGTTTTCTTAGTATGTTTGGGGGATAGAGAGGATGCCAGTGAGACTAGACTGTGGTGAATGAAGGAGAGAATAGTGGAAAATAAGGTTAAAGGAATGGAGTCTTAGAGTCCAATGTAAGGACTTTGATTTCTACTCTGAATAAGGTGGGAAACCATCAGAGGGTCTTGAATAAGAGAATGTATGGCCTGAGGTACATTTTAAAATCTTCACTCTTGCTTCCATCTTATATATTGAGAAGAGATATGGGGATTCGGGGAAGAGGCAGAAATGCAGAATAAGAGAGATTGGAGAGGAGGCTATTGCAACGACCCAAACACCGGTGGTTACATTAGTTTTCTAGGGCTGTCTTAAAGCACCCAAAACTGGGTGGCTCATAATAGAAATTTATTGCCTCATCGTGCTGGAGGCCCAGTGCCTGAAATCAGGGTGTCAGCAGGCCCACGTTGTCTCTGACTGGTCTAGGGGAGAACCCATTTTTGTCTCTTTTAGTTTCTGTTGTTCTCCTGCAATCTTTGGCATTCTTTGGCTTATACACGCATCACTCCAGTCCTACAGCCATGTTCCCCCTGTGACTGTCCATTTATTTTCACTGTGCATGTCTGTCTGGGTCTAAAATTCTCCTTTTTTATAAGGACCCTAGTCGTATTGGTTTAGGGTTCATTCCAATGACCTCATTTTAACGTGTTTCCTTCTGTAAAGACGTTTTACGTGAAGTCACATTCTGAGGTACTAAGGGTTAGAACTTTAAGATATCTTTTTGAAGGACACAATTCAACCTCTAACAGTTGCTTAGACTAGAGTGGTATCAGTAGAAATAGTGAGCAACAGTATTTACTACTTGGAGATATATATTGTAGCATAGTGACTAATATAAGTACTAATTAGCAGCTATAATTATTTTTGTTATTAAAGTTATTATCATGGTCAGATGATCCCATAGTAACAATACTATGATAAGAAGACTTCTACTCTCAAGACATTAAACATACTCAACATGGTCCAAACCTCACTATCCGCACATTAGACACAACTATCTGTATATTCCAATGACACTTGATCCTTATACTATGTGCTTATACCCAGAATTGCTCCTACTTCTATTTTCCTCTAGGCTAATTGCTCCATTTATTCAATCAGAAATCTGAGTCATCCTAGAATGATAAGAAGAAAGATAGAAGCCTATATGATAAGTGAATGATAAGAAGCCTATATTTCCTTCCATATTCGCTAAGGTAAACAGTGTCAATGAAATTGAGGAGCCTTAGACATCAAATCCTTCTCTTTGGTTCAAAGCATCTCTAGGGTAACTCGCCTGCTCCTGACTCATCTTGCCTCACTTGCTCTGCTGCCTACTCTGCCCTGTAACTAGAGTCACTATCACTCCTGAGCCCATCCATGTCACTTCCTGCAACTCCATCATACTTGTCACATCTTTATGTCACCAACATTGATTTGATTATATCAACTCTTCCTTAGAACCCTACAAGTTCTTGTGCTATGGAATCTTTTTTCCACTTTCCAAATTGAACACCATCATTTGTTTCCTGCAGGACCTCTAGTGGGGGTCTCAGGTATGGGATGGGCTATCAGCTCTAAACGTGCTGACATGACATCTTCCTCAGTCTGCAGGCGTATAAATCCAGCTCAGCCTGCCCAAGGACTTGTCCACACTTTTCTTGATTTGAAGTGAATGCATAATGCAGGACCTTCCACTGATGTATGGCTGCTGCATACAATATATCAGTTTATGGCTTGGAAAAACTTGCCTATAATATGCCAGAAAACTATTTTTTTCATGGATATTCAAAATGCTTCAGTGTTCATTTTCTAAGTAATGATATTGAGGTTAAATTGTAATAAGCGGCTTATTATCAGAGGGGAGGGGAGAGGGGACAATGGGGGAAAGAAGGGAAGGGTCATCAAGGAACATGTATGAAGGACCCATGGACAAAGCCAAAGTGGGGCAGATTGAACATGGTAAGCCAGGTGGGTGGGGTGGGGGAGATTGGTGGGTGGAGGAATGGAGACAATTATACTTGAACAACAAAGCAACAACAAAAAATAAATAGGTAAAAGTTTATGTTATAGTATTGAGAAAAAAGAGGCTTGTTATTAATACTTACTTTTAGGTATAAAAATTGATGATAAATATTTCCTTTAATTTGGGTTACTGTGCTATGCAGTTGTGAAAAGATAACCAAGTAATGCTTCCTGCCTTAGAGCCCCTTTAAGGTTAATAAGGTAGAGAGAAATGCTAACAGATCATTTCAATATACTATCTTAAATTCTCAGGGATTTTAAGGTGCTCTAGGGGCCCAAGTGTGGACACTTAGAAGCAGGAAGGTAGTGGAGAAGGCATAATGCCAGGAGAGGAAGGCAGTGGGATAAATAGGGCAGGAGGAGGGGCTTCCTGACAAAGAATGGTGCCTAGGCTAAAACACTGAGGACACAATCAAACAACATGGTCAAGAGCATTTTGGGAAAACAAACAGGCTTCAAAAGTATGGGCACATAAAGTATTTTCACTTGAACTAGAAGCTATAAGCAATTTTGATATTAATAACACACAAAGCACAATATGTCATAGTTCCAGCACTGCAGATGCAGCTGATGGTAAAAGCAGGGAGAAAGCATTGATGTGCCTTCAAAGAGCTGGAGCCACTGAGGGGCCTTAAGCAGTGGAATGGCATGGTCAGATTTTCACTTTAGAAATTTCTCTCTGGTGGAACTATGAATGATAATTTTAATAAATGATGACTGTGAATGAGGAAGAGAGGAGAGTCTGGGATGACTCAGACTTCTGATTGAATAAATGGAGCAATTAGCCTAGAGGAAAATAGAAGTAGGAGCAATTCTGCGTATAAGCACATAGTATAAGGATCAAGTGTCATTGGAATATACAGATAGTTGTGTCTAATGTGTGGATAGTGAGGTTTGGACCATGTTGAATATGTTTACTGTCTTGAGAATAGAAGGCTTCACTTAGGAAAAGCACATACTGTTAAAAGAGCATTGGCCAAGACTGAACGATGGGGAGCACCAGTGTTGGAAGGGATAGTAGTAAGAAGAACCTGTGAAAGTGATATAAAGGAAGAAGAAAAGGGGTATCACAGATGCTAAGATGTAGACCTACTAGAAGAATAGAGTGATCAACCGCGTAAAATGCAGAGAAAAAGTCCAGTCAAGTAGGGACTGAAGAATAACCACTGGATTTGTCTATGTGGAGATCAGTAATAGTGCCCAGAGAAAAAGAAAATAGTTTTAGTTTAGGGATGGTAAGACAAAAGCTAAGTTGTGTGGGTTGATGACTGAATAGGAAGTAGGCAAGCAGTGTCTGTATAAACTATTCTTTCAAAAAAAAAAAAAATGTATCACACTTAGACCCTGCAGGAATAAAATGGCAGATTCTTACTGGATAACTCAAGGAAGGCTAAATAAAGCCTTAAATATTAAATGTGGGCAACCCTATGGTTTCTCTGCATAAGAAATAGTGCTGTCTATGGGCTAGTACAGCACACTCTTACCATCCATTGACCTAAAGAGGTAAGAAAAAGGAGAGAGAGGAGGATAGGAAGAGAGGGAAAAGGAGAAAAAAGAGAGAGGGAGTGGAGAGAAAGATAGAAACAGAGAGAAACCATATCAAGAAGGCTGCCTGACATGAGCTGCGCCAGCCCATGGCGATGCCTCGAAAAGGAGCTGAGATTTTTTAAAAACCATGATCCTCACTCTCTCCTCCTGTGTATCTCCTCTAGTGTCTCCTATTGGCAGAACCCAAGTGGAGACAGGGCTGCAAGTAAGCCCATTAATGTAGTCATGCAGGCCAATATCTCAGGGAAAAGAGCAGGGTAGAAAAGGGTGGAGAGTGGGTCTGGAGGGGTAAATGGAATATGTTCAGTATAGCATTAGTTTGAGTAAGAGAGTAAGAAGATATTAAAGTAGCTGAAAAGTCAAAGGAAGCGTTGAATTTTGAGAATGTCCTCTACCAGGATTAAGAGATGAATTAAAAGCTGAGGTGAAGAGTTAACAGAAAAGAAGTTAAAGCTATTGGAAGGTATACAGATAATTGATGGAGAAAAGTCCTGGGACATTCAGATCCTCAGGTAAAGAGTCAAAGTGAAGAAATTGGCTTTAAACAGAAGGAAGAACATTTCTTTCTCACAGGTTGGAAAGAATGAGAGGCAGAAGCATAGTGGTATTGAATGCTTATATGGTGAGAGTCAATAAATTGAGTGAGCTGAGCACCCTGCCCCAATTACCCAATGAAGAAGCAATGATCAGCTGCAAAGAGTGAAATGGTGGGATCTGGGAGGGTTCTGAGGAAGTTATATTTCTTTGAAGGTCTCTTGGGGGAGAGAGTTGGGGGAGGGCAGAAGAAGAAATTGATCAAGAACAAGATATGTCCACTGAAAGCCCAGATGATGTTGGACATCCCGAGCTATCACAAGTACCCTATATGTATGATGGGGTTCTCTTGTTCAGTGGTGTGCACACAGCAGCCTAATTATGTAAGTCAAGATGGCCAGTTGAAGGAATGATTCAGGATCCTGGTTTTATCAGATTTGTTCAGATAGTGGGGCAGAACCACAGGAAATGAGGCCATTGGTGATCATCCTTCAAAATCCATTTTATACCACTGAGGTTATTTTATTTTCTCTCTCTTCTTTTAGATGCTATTTTTAAAGTACATTTGCAACATATAATGCTGTTAAACCCATGATAATCGTGTTCTTAGAATATTTCATAATACTGTGGGTAAAATTCCCACAAGTATTATAATTAGCATGTTCACGCTCAGTACATTTCTTCTGAAGGTTAAAACAAGTGTCACACAAGACATATAAATACAATCAAGGTTTGAATTTTAGTAAAAAATTGCACTACATTTATATATCCATATTGCATGTGCAAACCATCAATGCTCTTTGCTAAATCCATGTAACTTAGAGCTAACAAATTAATACTGTATTTCAAAGGGAAGAGAACAATATTAAGGTACAGTTGTGACATTTTCTCTTTACTTCTTTTGTTTTTTTCATCAATATGATTAGTTTTGGTCAGTAATTATAATTTAAAAATTCCAAAAAAATTTAGTTTTTACAAATAAAGTAAGTGGAAAAATGGCATTGTTAGAAGAATGTCACATACTGCAGCCACTCCCCACAAAACTATACTTATTGTCTGGAATACAGTTAAATATCACCCAACTAGAGATTGTGCCTTTGCAATTTTGCTCTACCTCCTACTTACCAAAGACACTACATACGTGTGTCTTTGTGTAGGGGATGAAATCTACCAATAAAGACATACTTGAATTGTACATGATGTCATCCCTGTAGAAATGAAGATTTCTGTGAGTCTATTATATTCTCAGATTTATTCAACAAATAAGCACTCCCATGTCATTGTTCTTGATTAGATGTGAAAAGAGGTTTCTTGATTCTGTCAATGTTAAATAAGATAATACAATTTGGAGAGTTTTCTTTCCATATAGTGAAGAGTAATAAAAGGAAAATAGAGAAGGGATGTGAGTCATATAATTTGGTTACTGTGGCATTGATTGTAGTAATTGATCCATGGTGGACATCACACTATAAAGTTATTGATTTTGCTCTCTTGCAATAATTTTCCATGTAACTATCAAAGGAAATATGGTAACCTTATCTATAGGAATTACTACTTTCCAGGCAATGCTTAGAATTAATAACAGTACTTTAGCAGCTATTTTATTTTGGCTTCAGTAAAATAAGGATCATATCTCTTTATCCTAATATCTTTTCTTGAATACAATCCATTAAACCCAAAATTATAGTTCTTTTCCAACTATAAGAGTAAATGCTAGAGAAACAATATATTCTTGCAAAGTCTGGAAAGAAAAAAAAATAAAGAACTGATTGGCATGTAGAGTGTAGATTATTTTAATTTACTCTTTGATTTCAATTCAATAAAATAATATTTATATGACACAAAGAGTAAATCAAACTGGAAATTCACAGAAGGTCCCTTGGTTTCTTTGCAAAGAAACTACCAGCTACTAAAATCAATCACCCCCAAATTTCAGTATCTTATCACAGTACAATTTTAATTCTCCTTCATATGGCAATGCAAAGCAAGTGTTTGGTGGGCAGTATTCCACTGAGTGATTCAGATACCTAGGATCCTTCCTTTTTTTTTTTTTGAATGCATCATTGCCTAAATGCACTGGTCCTTCGTTTCCTGCTGACAACAAAAGAGTGATATTGCAGGGAAATTATATGAGGCTAAGCCTGGACATATGCACATTATTTCTCTTCACATCTCCTTAACTGGAGCTCAGCCGTAGAGCAACTCCTTTCTCAGAAGGAGGCAGGGAAATGTCATCTAGCTTTGTGCAAGGGAAGCAGAGGAAACAATTAGGTGATAAATTAGTAACCTGCCATGGAGATTGACTATATGTCTTACCCTTCTTCCCACACCTAGAACACAGAGTAGACAATAGCAAGTTTCATCGAGGTACAGTTTCCAGCTTACAGTTCAGGATTTCCAGGCAATGTGCAATCTTCTTCCTCAGGCAGGAAAGTCAAGAGTTTGTTTGGAGACACGTTAAGGTCGAGATGCCTATTGGCCATGTGAGTGGGGATGCTGAATAAGTAATTTGATATGTGTAGTATCCATATGTTCCACTTTGCCCAGGACAATTATCTTGGAATAATTATTGATAATGCTTTCTATCTCTAGAACGATGATACCTTACATGGATATATGAACCTGGATTTTAGGGAACAGATTATAACTGCATAAAAAATGTGTCATTCTTGGAATATACCTGTTACTTATTGTAAAATGATAGAATCTCAGACACTCTGGAATTTAGATATTGAGAAGAGGAAGAGGATACAGATAAGGTGACTAAGGCTGGTCACTAGCTTCTGACCAGGTGAACCAGTAGAGTGTGCAGGTTATATAATCTGGAGGAAAAGAAGAAATGGTCACTGCTCTCGTGGAACTCAGAGTCTTTTGGGGAGGAATGGATGTTTTAAAAAACAATGAATATTTTGAGGAGGAATGGACTTATTAGATTGAAATTCTACCTCTTAGTACCAGGGGCCTTTGACTGCAAGAATTTAGAACAGTTCAAGGTTCTTTAGATGCATCATGCTCTATACCTTTCTACCAGCTGTGACTCTGCCCACAGTTCCTTATAGCCCACAGGTCCTTATAGCCTTTGTTGGATTCCTACTCAGGATTCAAGATCCTGCTCAAAGGTTTGTGAAGCTTTCCCCAAGTCTGTACACCAGGCAAAGTTATTGCCTTCACATAATTGACTGTCATTAGTCACTCCTATCTCCAAGATCCATTTCATTTTCCTGTACCTATAGTACTACAGCCTCTCTTATCTGATGTTATAGGAACCAGAGATATTACTAACTAACACAAATCAAGAGAATGCAAATCATGTGCAAGCATTCTTCAAAGATCTTTAGATATAACAATGTATTTATTCCTAACAACATTCATATAAGAAAAATATTATTACTATCTTTATTTGGAAATGAAGAAAATGAGGTACAAAAAGGTTAAATAACTCACCCAGAATCACATAGCTAATGAATATATGAACAAGAATTTGAACCAAGTTCACTCAAGGATATGTTTATTGAATTTAGAGAGAGAGGAAGGGGATGAGAGAGAGGGAAGAAAGGAGGGAGAGAAGGAGAGAAAGAGAGAGGGAGGGAGAGAGAGATAAACATCAACGTGAGAGAGAAACAATGATCAGTTGCCTCCTGTACGTGCCCCAGCTGGGCTCAAACACACAATCTAGGCATGTGCCCTGACTGGGGATCAAACTTGCAACCTTTTGGTGTATGGGACAATTCTCCAACCTACTGAGCCACCTAGCCAGAGCCAGAGCTTATAATCTTAGGAAGGCATTTTATGTAGTTTAAAAATTAGTAGTTTAATTAAAGAATGTTGGTTAAATGTTTTATTATAACCTTAATAACCTTAAGGTTATATTAAAACCTTAAAAATGTTCATTCAGTTACTAATGTTTTGAGACATTAACAATCTTTTTTATATAAAACATGCCATAATATAGCCTGTAAAATTTCCAGTTTTGGTTTCTTTAAGTGGAGCAAGGGACTTTACTGATAAACATATGCATAACTATTAATAAGCATGCACGTCAACTGATGGAAGTAGAAGTTCACAGGTTGAGCAGTCTGGGGTTTCTGGTGTGCTGTGGGCATCGGTTAGTGTGTTTTACAAAGAGGATGGAAGATGATGTTCAAGCTGGCTTTGTTGATTCATGAGGGTCAATTAAAGAGGTAGTAGTCTGTTCAGAATCATGTGCATTTCTCTAACTCTGCATTTACATATTGTGTTGAAAATTACCTGTTTATATACCTTAGTTCTTTACCAGACTACAAGCAGCAAGCTTATTTTATTCATCATTATATCCTCAGGATCTACAAGCCTATCCTGCACATAATAAATCTTTGATGAATTATAATCCACTGAATTATTCCATTCGTTGTAGTTACGTACTAATGAAAGGTTCTAATCCTGCTACATCCTTGAGGGTGGGAAAAGGTCTTATTTATTAAGTAAAATTTAATTGAAACATAGCTTATACATAAATGGATTTTTATAAACTGAACACATCATGTAAGCAGCACAGCTTAAGATGAACACTGTTCCATATATTTAATGGCCACTTACATAATTTAGGGGGGTGGGTAAAATGCCCGTTTTTCTGTTGGACTTGTCTGTTTTTGTTCTTAAAGATTTGTAACAATTCTTTATACATTCTGGATGTGAGTCCTTTTCTATTAGGTATTTATATTGCATCTATCTCCTATCACTTTGACTTGTCTTTTGATTTCATCATATTTTTTCTTAAAGAATAAAAGTCTTAATTTTAATGTAGTTTCATTTATTCTTTTTCCCCCTGTACAGTTACCACTTTTTGTTTGCTTTCTAAGAAATCTTTTATTATCCCAAAGTACAGAAGATTTTTATGTTATACTTTCTTTTAATAGGTTTATGGTTTTTACTTTCCACATTTGGGCCTATAATTTTTAAATTTAATTTATTTTTTATTGTTGCTCAGTTACAGTGGTCCCATTTTTTCCCCATTGCTCTCCCCTGACCCCCACCACCACCCTGCATTCTCTGCTCCCACCGTCAATTTAGAGTTGATTTTGGTGAGATGCAGATTAAGATATATGAACCAGGATACCAAATCTGCCAGTCCTTGATCTTGGATTTTTCAGCTTCCATAACTTTGAGAAATAAATTTCTGTTATTTATAAGTCACCCCATTGATGATATTCAATTATAGCAGCCTGAAAGGATTAAGACATCTGCTAATACTACATTATTTTAATTACTGTATTTTTAAGAGTAAAATATGGGCAGTATAAGTTTTCTAGTTTTTTGTCCTTTGTTAGTATTGCTTTGGTTGTTCTGCTGATTTTGCCTTTTTGTATAAATTATAGAATTAGTTCATTAACTTTTTCAAGAGATTGTGCTAGGATATATATTTGGATTATAATAAATCAATCAACCAGTTAGGGAATAGTTTCTTCTATCTTAACATTAGTCAATCTTCCAAACCATAGACATGGTATATCCCTGCATTTACTTAATTCATTTATTTTTGTGTTCTCTGTGCATAGTATGTGCCCAGAGTTCAGCTGACCTTCAAAAATATGAACTCTCACATTCCCTCTCCTTCCTCTCTGATGTCCCCAGTCAACCATGAATTCTCATATTTTCCCCCCTTTCGACCCTGTGATCCTCAACTAAAAATAGTCAGTTTTCTTCTCAGAGCCAAACTCTCTAAACTATCAACTAGGTGAATGTAGTCTGTGCTTTCTAAGACAGGACAAAAACTCTTCTCAAGTTACCTATGTTACGTTATTTATGTTAGTAGGAGACAGTGCCTCCAATCACAGGGATGCGTGGAATATGAGATTCTTCCATACAAGGCCAATGCAACCAGTTAATAGACAGAACAGCACAGTGGGAGATCTATCTTGACTATATAAAGATGCTTCCAAACAGAATAATTCACAGATACATGTTTTAATTAACAAATATTAGATTTGTTATCAATTATATACAAACTGATATAGAAAGTTTCACATAAAGTACTCACACATAAGTTTTTGCAATTTCTGCTCCATGATGCGCAGAGCTGCAATCTCTTTAATAAAACTTTCCGGTGATGACAGCTCAGGCTTTACTCCTGAGGCCTCCACTGGTTTTGCCGTGTGCAACGTGCATGTGTGTTTGCGGGCAAGGGTACTGGCCTATCTCAACCACTTAAACAGCTGTACTCTTTTAAATTGCAGTTTCCAACTCTTGGCAATTGCAACACTAAAGAAATAGCCACATAGCTTCTCATACTCTACTTTGACTTGAATAACTAATTATAATTCAGCATTATAGGGACAGAGTTATTAGCTAATACTCAACTCTAGACACTACAGTTCAATTACTGGCCAACAATGTTTAGAAGCAGAAACCTTGGTAATTAGCAGCAAATTTTCGTTATCTCTCAGCATAGCATGTGAACAATTGCCTCCAGAAGGAGCAGAATCAAAACACAAATAAAAGCCACCCATGTACCCTAGATCTGTAATTGTCATTGAGGGTCATAAAAGCATCAGTAGGGTTTGATGCAAGGAATCTTGACACATAAAATGAGGCAAATGTGTTATCATCTGGTAAGAAGTTATGTTAGAAATGAGTTAATCACCATGAAGTAGATTGTCTTACTTCAAAGTGGTTTTGTTTGTTTGTTTGTTTGTTTGTTTTTTACCATCAGGTAATGTCTCTTATTTTATATATTTGAAGAATGTTAATGCTGAAAAAAAAGCCCAATAGTATCATCACTATTTGAATAAAAGAACTAAAGCCCCAAAAGATTGTAGAACCTGCACACAAGGTAACATAGCTGATGAGAACCCTGGCTACAACTGGAACTCCAATTTCCAAATGACCCTTTGTTGTTTTCTCTGCTAGATCTTCTAAATATCAGGTCCCCTGCGAAGGAAGTTGTTGAGTTGGAAGTGGCACTAATTACCAATTCTGTTTCTAGTAGCCTTTTACTAAATTAAACATAAAACAGTGTATATGGTACACTACTTTCTAATCTTTGAAAGGCAAGGATTGCCTATCTCCCACACATTATCTAAGTATATTGAACAAATTCTTCAACTGGAATAGAGCAAAGATGGTTCAAACAGATAGGGCAAAGTCACTTGCATGTCTAATTTTGCTGTGGAAAGTTCAAAAATTCAAGTGGTGAATGAAAGAGGAGAGGTTTTGGCACCAGGGTAAATATACGCTATAGTTATGCCGCTTGTTAGATGTGGCTATTGATACGTGTTTTACATGGAATGGCTATATCCTCCTGATGAGACAGAGGCTCGTCCACCTCAAATAGACCTTAAGGCACACCTGATGTACAGAAGGGCCAAGTTTACACTGGCAGTCAGTGTCAGAGATAGTATTCAAACCCTTGCCTCCTGGCTCTCTGAGACTTTATAAAAAATTCCACTGCACAATTTTATTTTAGAATTGAGATATATGCTATGGGGGAAATGGAGAGTGGATTTAGAAACCAGGAAAAGTGACTTCTAGGTCCAGCTGTGTACATTCAAGTGCCTAATCACTTTAACTCTTCTGAGTGTCAGTTGTCAAATTCCACACAAGAAATTCCCAAGAGTTATTCCATTTTATGTAAATTTGATTCGGATGTAAAAGTTTGAAAGAGCAATCGATTATCTAAACTAGATATACATTTCTAAATATGTCTAAATGCTAATGCTCCAGTAGAGAAAAACTCTCCCTACTCAGTCTGTATTTCCCAGAAGTGAAGAATTTGTATGTGTGATCTTGAGTAAGAGATGCATTATTTTTAGAAATCAAATAAAAAAATCAACACATATTTAAATAAATATGCTAGAGTTGGTTTTGCAAACAAAAGTTGTAGGAATTGCTTTCATTGTGGAAAAAGAAAAAGAAAAAAAGCTTTAAAAGTATTGTAACTGCCCCGCCTCAGTAATCTCAGTAATTGTTCTCCTCGAGGCACAACAATGATCTTATAGGGCATAAGCTAAGGCCATGTTAGATGTGTTCCTGGGGACAAAGAAACAGCATCAGATGGCATCTAGTAAGGTAATGTAGTTGAAAGTGTGTTGTACACTACAAAACAAAATTACACATAGCATTTGGAATGCTGTTGGAATTAGCATTAGGAAATAGATTTCGGTCCCAGGGTGGCCATTTTACTAGCTAAGTCAGCTTAGGCAAGTCACATAACTTCTCAGACCCTCATCTATCACACAGGGATTATCGTAATTGCCCTGCCTGCTTCATAGATCGCAGGGAAAAAATGAGGTGATAGGTGCTAAAGTGGGTTGTGAAATGTATTGCTTTTGCCAAATGTTAAATGTTATTTTCTACTTACATACTGAAAAAATCTCATTACATATTCATACGTCTACATCTTCTGTGTGTTAAACTTCCAGCCCAGCATCATGACCTTTGGCATACTCTATTATTAAAGTGATTCAACCTCCTTTATTATTTCATGTCCTCCTCCCAGGCCTTTGATCATTAGCCCCTCTCTTACATTTAGATCAAGCATTAGTCTTTGTGTTCAGTAGACCCAGGTTGGAAACCCTGCTTTGTTACCCATTGGCTGTATAGATTGAGGGAAGATTTTTAAAATCTCTTTAAGTCTCAATTTTTTATCTATAAAGTTGATTATTGTACATTAAGTGAGTAAATAATCCATGGAAAATGCTTAGTACAATTTCCCTAATCCTTGCATTTTTATTGCAGTGATTCTAAGATGGAAACGTGTGGAAGCAATCACTGCTGTAACCAGAATAATTACATGCACAAAGACAGTGCTGTCCAATGGTTCACTCATGGGACTCTGGCAGCACTGGGGGCTGTATTTTCACGTATCCAGAAAAGTGTAAAGGTGTGGTTTTCTTTGTCAGTTTTGTTCCTTTGAACTTGAGTGTGCTAAACATTCTATGTTAAGAACTTAGGAACAAAACAATTTCATTCTTCTAAACTTTCAAATTCTAACAAATAAATGGCAATTGCAATACTATTGGATATTAGCTAATTACCATGAGTGGGACTCTGCCACTATTTATTCTAAAATATGTGGTATTGACTTAGCAGGAGTGGAAATAAGTAAAGAAATTGATATTTCGAACTTGGAAGGATGGAGGCAAATAATTTTCAGTGCCAAAACATTTGGTAAAGTTAATACCTGTCATTGCTTTCTAAAGCTCTTTTGGAAGATACTGGGAAGCAGAATATTAGTAATGAGGGGTGAGTACATGTTGTAAGCCATGAGAAGAAACAGGTGGTCTCAGACAAGAGTCGGTTGGCTTTTAAGCAAATATGGAAAAGAGTCAAGAGTGGGAAAAAGCAGAAATAAGAATGAAAGTCATTGTACAAAAAAGATCAGATATATATGATGTTAGAGGCCCTGAATTTTTATTTTGGAAGGAGCTCTGCACATTGTATAGCTGGTCCTGCCTCATAAAGAAGAGCATGGCCAACCTGAGCATTCAAGGGTTAGCAGGAGTCCCCCAGCAGGTGAAGAGGAGAGAACAATATGTGCAACATCACAAATGGATTCGGGAGCTCCAAGTTATTAGCAGCAAAACAGAACCAGGATATTCCTGGAGATTGGACCTCAGTTTAGCAATCTTAGTACTTGAGTTCTGGCTAAGAAAGAATTCAGAGCCAAGACTCAAATACAAGCAAAAGTTTATTTAGAAAGTCACAGAGGAAGAATAAGTGAGCCGTGGAAGAAGTGAGCCAGCTGGGCTGAATGGGCTCAGGGAACAATTTATAGAGGCAAAAGAAGGGCCCTTGGAATTTAGGAATAAGGAAGGCAGAAAGAATGTGCCTGGGGGAAAGAGAAGAGGGAAAGGCATGGGCATACTTCAGAGAGAGAAAGAACTCATAGGTTCCTCCATCCTGAGGGTTTTTATCTGCTCTCTAAAGGTGGGGATCTTAGGGGAGGCCCCAGGGAAGGATCTCAATGGGATATCCATCAGCTTTCCAGGAGTATTCTTTCAAGGTCCTGTTCTCTACTGCTTGGTCGGTGTCAAGGTAGGGGTCAGTAGTCATCTCAGCTAGTTCTGATGTCAGCCATGGCATTGCCCCACCTGACCTTGCTGCTTTTCTGGGCCTGGAGCTGAGACACAATTGAGGCATAGATGTTATCTCTAGTTTGACTAAAACTCTGTCTCTGTGGCCAACAGACTTGAGGCTTTGTTCCTAAGATTATTTCATGGGGGTCAGAACCTCATTGTCTGGAGGGCTTAATGCTTAGTGGAGTGTATGGGAGTTGTATGTGGCTGTTCTCCTGCCCCCTTGTTCCTCCTCTGAGGGACGTCTACCACATGACTAGCAACATGCCAGGGAAGGAAATGTCAGGGGAGGGTCTGAATCACTGACCAGTGATATGAAAGGTCAAGGGGTCTAAACTACATGACCTTTCTTCCCTAGAGGAGGAAAGGTTACCCTGGGGGCAAGTTCCTACCTTACAATTCCTCATTGCTAGGCATCTGAGGCTTTGTGCCTGGTGACATACCCTACCTGGCCTGTATGTCCTACTTTGCTCATACCTGTCTAACTGCCCACTACAAAGTGACCTACTGTGTGGCTGGTGTGCAGAGGTCAAGTTAAAAATGAAGGAAACAGGTTGGAGAGGCAGGTTCAACTGAACTACAGTAGGCTTGTTGACTTTATTAAAGAGTTTTAATTTTATTCTGTGATTTTTTTGAGCCTAGGACACTATCATATTTGATATGCAATAGCAAAGGATGGAATGAAGGGAAATGAGACTAGAAATTGAGGCAGGGAAGGCAATTCATAGATTAATGCAATATTTGAGACATGAATCTAAACCTTGCCGGCTTTACCTTGGGATAGCTATATATTTGGATTTAAAGACCTTGTCTTCCTTCTTTTACTATCTTTTTTTTTAAATGAGAAACTTTTAGCAATTGAAACAGAAGAGGTATTAATCAACTCTATTTCAGGGCTATGCTAACATCAGTAATTGAGTTTATAATCTATGTTTTGTTCCTTATGAAAAATATATTTTCATGTTTGTGATAGCCTGGGGATTTCAGATTAATGATTTTATATGGTAAATAGAAATAAGGCCTAGAACATTTCATTAGTAAATTCAGGAATTATATCAGCAATTCTAAAATGTTCTGCATTTGCATCTTACTAACCGTCCTTATCTACATTTGCAAAATCAAAAAATGTTTTTCCCTTTCTTCTTTTCTTTCTTCTGTGGGGGAAGAAAAAAATTTTCCTTCTACCCTACGAGGCTGAAAATAAAAGACAGATTAACATGAGAGAAAAGTTTAATAACAAGTATAATTTTTGTATACATGTACACCTCCTTAAATAGCATTTTCAGCTAAAAGCAAAAGTAGACATTGGGGGAGGTATGGAGGCCAGTTATGGGGAGGTGGGTGTTCTTAGAAAACCATACTAAACAAGGGTAAGGTTGTTATGTAGATTTACGTCATTGCCTCTCCATTGATAAAGAATTTCTAAAGATTTAGAATCATTCTTCTTTTCTTGGCACAGAGATTGGACATTCTTACAAAAGGAGATTTCCCTTATAAATGTAAATGTTTCTTAGAAAGGGATAACTTCTACTAAGTTTTTAGAGCTTCTCTTTTGCCTGATGTTTCTTAAAAGTAACCAGCTCAGGATAATCATTATGCCAAAGAGATATGTTTTGGGGGTGATACATTTTGCCCGCCTTCCCTCCCTCCCTCCCTCTCTCCCTCCCTCCCTCCCTGCCTTCTCCTGCTGTACTTACCTCCATTTCTTCCTTTTTTTCATTAATCAATTGATTGATTAATGCCTTAAAGTTTATTTAGGACCTAAGAAGCTGGACTAGATCATAACACATCCTTTTTGTTACTGAACAGAAAGAGTTCATCTACCTGATGTAACCAGGGCCCAACACTAAACATCGAGAATTGCAGTGGAGAAATTAGAGTCACTTTGCTTGCAGAGCTCTAAGCAAGGAAAATGAGAAAGCTATGGTTTGAAAGGCCAAAATCCTCAATCCTGGGTTTGGGCCAGTTTTTAAGGAATTAGGGGGAACAGGTATGCAGAAGCACTGGCTGGGCAAGTTTAAATAGAAGAACCTTGGAGCTTGTCCATTTGTGGTAAGGGGCTCTAGCACCAGATCTTCCTGAACAATGAACCCTTTGCTTCTGAAAGGGCTCTGGTGTTCCCATGCCAGTTGTGTCCCAGTTTTTTGGTTCCGTGTGTATGTGGTGGGGGATGGGCAAGACTTTGGTGCCATGTGCAACTGGAGGTTAAAGTTCTCTCCTCTGCACATGCTTCACTGTGTGATATGTGGTATTTTGTCTGAATGCAACTCAGGATTTTGTTAAACAGGATAAGACTGATCTGAGCTGGTTTTGCAGTTACAGTAGCCCTGGGAGAGCTTACAGATTTATGAGTGGCCAAAGTAAAGCAAGGCCACCATATTTCAAAACAGAGTGTGGTGTATCATCCTTTTTTAAATTGTATTTTATTGATTATGCTATTGTAATTGTCCCAATTTTTCCTCCTTTCCCCCCCCTCCACCCAGCACCCCCTACTTCCTCAGGCAATTCCCTGCCACCATTGCTCATGTCCAGGGGTCATGTGTATAAGTTCTTTGGCTACTCCATTTCCTGTACTGTACTGTATAACCCCATGGCTATTCTGTACTTTGTACTTCTTAATCCCCTCATCTCTTCACCCATTCCTCCACATACCCCTCCCATCCTGCAACCATCAAAATGTTCTCTATGTCCATGATTCTGTCTCTCTTCATTTTTGCTTAGTTTGTTTTTTAGATTGGATTGTGGATAGAGATGTATTTATTGCCATTTTATTGTTCATAATTTTCATCTTCTGTTTCTTAAATAAGTCCCTTTAACATTTCATATAATAATGGTATGGTGATGGAGAACTCCTTTAGTGTTTTCTTGTCTGGGAAGCTCTTTATCTGCCCTTCAATTCTAAAGGATATCTTTGATGGGTGGACAAATCTTAGGTGTAGGTCCCCACTTTTCATGACTTTGAATATTTCTTGCCAGACCCTTCTACCCTGCAAAGTTTCTTTTGAGAAATCAGCTGACAGTTTTATGGGAACTCCCCTGTAGGTAACTAACTACTTTTCTCTTGCTGCTTTTAAGATTCTCTCTTTATCTTCAAACTTTGGCATTTTAACTTTGATGTGTTTTAGAGTGGAATTCTTTGCATCCATATTGTTTGGGTCCATCTCTGTGCTTCCTGGATTGCATGTCTATTTACTTCACCAAATTAGGGAAGTTTTTGTCATTATTTTTTCAAATAGATTTCCAATTCCTTGCTCTCTTCTTTCTCTTTATTATTGTTCAGTTACAGTTGTCCCCATTTTCCCCATTACTGTCCTCTGCTGTACCCCCCCCACATTCTATCCTTCCCTCCACCTGTTGTCTTTGTTCATGTGTCCTTTACACATGTTCCTTGACCACCCCTCCCTTTCTTTCCCCCTTTATCTTCCTCCCCCTCTCTGGTTACTGTCAGTTTATTCTTTATTTCAATGTCTCTGATTATGTGTTGCTTGCTTGTTTCTTTTGTTGATTAGGTTCCACTTATAGGTGAGATCATATGGTATTTGTCTTTCACATCCTGGCTTATTTCACTTAGCATAATGCTCTCCAGTTCCACCCATGCTGTCACAAAGTGTAGGAGCTCCTTCATTCTTTCTGCTGCATAGAATTCCATTGGGTAAATGTACCATAATTTTTTGATCCACTCATTTACTGATGGGCACTGGCACTCCTGTGATATGAATGTTGGAACATTTGAAATTGTCCCAGAGGCTTGTAACACTAGCCTTGTCTTTTTGGATTCTTTTTTCTTCTTCTTGTTCTGACTGGTTGTTTTTGGTTCCTTATGTTCCAAATCATTGATTTGATTCTTGGCTTCACCCACTTTACTGTCATTTTTCCCTGTAAATTGTTCTTTATTTCAATTAGTGTATCCTTTGTTTCTGACTGGATCTTTTTTATGCTGTTGAGGTCCTCACTAATTTACTTGAGCATTCTTATAATCAGTGGTTTGCACTCTGCATCTGATAGATTGCTTATTCCATTTTGTTCAGTCTTTTTCTGTCATCTTGATCTGTTTTTTTTTTTTTCCACTTGGGCTTCATTTCTCTGTTTCCTCATTTTGGCGGCCTCCCTCTGTTTGTTTCTATGTATTAGATAGAGTTGCTATGACTTCCTAGTGTAGTTGGTGTCCTGTAGGGTCCAGTGGCATAGCCTCCCCTTTCACCCAAGCTGAGTCCTCCAGCTGCATCCTTCCTGTGGGTTGAGTATACTCTCCTCTTGTAGTTGAGCCTTGATTGCTGTCGGCAGGTCAGGGGAGGGATTTACCTAGGTCAGCCAGCTGCAAGGACTGGCTGTGACCACCGACCACCAACTTCTGCCCTCTGTGGAGGATCACCTGTGCAAGGGCAAGGGGGTGGTGCTCTGAAGTTGTCTGCAACTTTCCACTGATTGTGTAGTCTCTGTGGTTTCTGGGGTGGTGCAGGCCAGTGTCAGCCCCCACCTGTGTTCTGCCTGGGACCACCCTGCCTGAGATGTAAAGCAATCTGCAGATAGCTGCCACTGGTGCTGGGCTTGGAGGTTCCCAGGTGAAGCTAAGCTGTGAATGTAGGCTGGTTGCTGCTGGTACCAGGCCTTGGGGCCACTTAGCAAGAGATGTGGGGGCTGGGTGTTCACTGAGGCCAGCGTTAACAGCTTGGGTGGGCTGTAAGTTGGTAGGGACAGAGCCTCAGAGGATCTCCAGGGTGAGGCAAACAGGGTTAGCCAGGTTGATGCAGTCTCATATGGCATCCACCTCCTGGCTCTGTGGCTCTGTTGGGGGTGGGTTTGGAAGAAGGGCAGTGGCCTTTGCCTACCTTCCTGTGTGGGAAAAGGCTGTCCCCCAGCTCTCTCCTTGAAGCCAGCTGCTTCAGTTCCTCCCTGTATGCTACTGGTGCCTTTCAAGCTGCTACCCTGGTGCTGGAGCTCAGAGCTAGTGAGTCTGAGTAACTCTGTGTGTGGGTTGAGAGGAACTGGTTAGGACTTCAGAAGTTTCTTCCACGAACACATATTCCACTGGTTTTTGCAGCCAGAAGCTACGGGGACTTACCTTCCTAGCACTAGAACCCTGGGCTGGGGGGTGGGGCTGCTTTTGAGATGGGACTCCTCATTTCTGAGATATCCCTTCTGAATTTTTATCCATCACATGTGGATGTGGGACCAGCACATTCTGCATCTCTGCCCCTCCTACCAGTCTGGATGGTTGTGGTTTCTTCTGTAATTCCATAGTTGTTAAACTTCCATTCAACTTGATTTCTGATGATTATGAATAATGGCTGTTCTGTTGTTTAGTTGTAATTTTGTTGTGGTCATGCAAGGAGAGGAGCCGTGTTTACTGATGCCTCCGTCTTGACCAGAAGTCCTGATGTGTTATCAGTACCCTTCCTTCACACATCTGAATTTGTTGGATGGCCACCAGCCACAGCTCCATCTCTGTGGCCTTTGCTAGGAAGAGCTTATAACCTCCGATATGGATATGACAGTGTGTTTATTAAATATAATGTTTTGTAGTATTAGTTCAGATTGGAATGGATTGAAAGTACTAGAGTTAGAATTAGTGACTAAATTTATAGAAATAGAAAAAAAAAAAGAAACAAACCAACTAGACCCCATTGGGTCAGGGAACAGGAGCTACTGTTTGATCATTCATGCCTGTAAATTCCTAATCAATTCCCTAGACTCACAGATATGGAGAGTCATGGGCCATTTGAGACAAAACACAGAAGCTATCCTTCTTCATATTATAAAACACTGAATCTATATCATTAAACAAATGATTCTAACCCTTTTTTCCTTTTCTTTATTGGATTTCAAAGTTCAGTACATATTCAAATTATTCAATTTTGCTATCGCTTTTATGATCAAATGTCCTACTTTTGAAGTGGAGAGCTCAGTTGGCTATGTTTCCTATTAAGTTTAAGAGGCTTTTATCATTTAAATAAATTAAGTCTTCCAGTATGAGCTCCATAGAACATAATGAAGCATGCAGAAGAAAAGCTTGAATGAAATAAACCTCTCTACTCACAGAAACAGTACAAGCTATTGTGCATTCTGCCAATAGATGTATGGCTGGAATCAGCCCGATTTGTGATTAAAAAAAAAAAAAATTTGTTCTCAATTTTTTGTTGTGTTCATCAGCAATTTGATTTGCCATTGGGGGAAAAAGAGACACAGAACACATCAACTGCAAGAAGCTCTAAATTTTTAATACTGAGAAAAAAACTCAGTGTTAGATTTTTAAAGGCTGATTTAACACCACATTGATAATCATGTATATACATTTTTCCTTTTATTTTACATGGTTTAATTCATTTATGTTGCTCTCCTATGAACTTCACTCAGATTGTTTAACATTTTCTTTCCTGTTTCCACATTTTTTTATTGTTGTTCAAGTATAGTTGTCTCCATTTCCCCCACCACTCCTCCCCACCCCAGCCATTCCCACTTCCCACCCTTGATCCTACCCCCTTTGGTTGTATGCATGTGTCCTTTGCACGTGTTCCTGAAAACCCTTCCCCCTTTTTCCCCCATTGTCCCCTCCCACCTCCCCTCTGGTTACTGTCAGTTTGTTCTTTATTTCCATGTCTCTGGTTCTGTTTTGCTTGCTTGTTTGTTTTGTTGATTACGTCGCACTTTTAGGTGAGATCATATGGTATTTGTCTTTCACTCCCTGGCTTATTTCACTTAGCATAATGCTCTCCACATCCATCCACACTGTCACAAGGGGTAGGAGTTCCTTCATTCTTTCTGCTGCGTAGTATTCCATTGTGTAAATGTACCATAGTTTTTTGATCCATTCATTTACTGATGGGCACTTAGTTTGCTTCTAATACTTGGAGGCCTAACATTTTCTAAAATGACATTTGGGAGTGGTTTCTTTTGTTTGTCTTCTAGAGATAAATCATCATCATTTCCATGTAATAGATGTGTAAAATTAATCTATACAGCTAATGTAGTGAATTAGCAGGGAATATTTTACTTCTGTATGGCACGCTGCCCATATAAGAATCAATTGGATTATGAAAACTCTTATCAATAAGTTTGCAGATTCTTGCAACTTCCAAAGAGTAGCATGTAGGTGTTTTAATCTAAATAAAATAATTCTCTTTTTAAAGGGTTTAACTAAATAAAGCTTATCAACCTTCCATTCTGTTATTAAGTTGAACCATTTTATTATGTGCATGAATAAAAAGTTAAAAGTAAAAAGCACATCTTAGAAGGAAAGATTCTGAAGGATATATTTGAGAATACTCATGCTTGTATGGCAACGTAGAATAATTGCCTTGCTATTTTTGTGATGAAATGTAGCTCCCTAGTAATACAAATACATTGTTATTTAAATTTACAGTGACGGGTCATAAAGTTTATCTTCAAACCTATGAGGATTTATAGAGAGGGCCTATTACTTTTAATGTTTTTAAAATATAATGAGTTACTTACTTTAGGCATCCTGTTATATTTTATTTGTGACATATGTGCTCTCTAAAACAAGGCAGAACAGAGAGCCATCATGCTTAACATATAAGACATGTATGAAGGGTGGTGATACCTCAGTAAATTATTAGTCTTTAAACCTTATAAACATGATTAAATCATCTTTTTGTTTCTTTGTTTATAATCTTAGTGCCTATATTCTCTTACTTCACATTAAGAAAGTTTTGCATTGTCATTAGCTGGAAAATAAGTTCTTAATGGATGATATTACATCCTTACAATGAAATTGTTCTGAATCAAGCTCTTTAAAGACTGATTCGGGGGTGGAAGATTTAAACCTGATGTACTCAGAAAGCATTTGTTAACTATTTCCTTCTGCCTGGCAGTGGGCTAGGTGCTAGGAATGCCAGGGCAAATGGTTTCATGTTTGCTTCCAAATGGGGAAATAGGAGAAGACATTAATGATCAATTATAATAATATATATAATATATAATATATATATAGCATCGATTCATTGTTTAGAGAGTGTAAAATAATAAAAGAAGAAAAAAGTCTTCCTAGTTGTACTATTTTTGATTCATAGACCTACTACAACCATGTATTTGCTGAATATATGAAAAGATTATTGAATTAATAAATAACATTTATTTATTGAGGTCTTTCAATGTAACATATGCTGTTGTAAAGACTAGAGATTCAGACAACAATCCTTGTCCTCATAACAAACAAATCTGGGAATTAGTTGGATCAAAGATGGTATTTAAGTACAGGGAACTTTGACCTTCCTCAGTCACTGCCTTTCATAAAGGTAATAAATTTAATATATGTAGAAGCAAGTTAAAAGAAAATACATGTAGTTTCTTGACGGGAACAAGAAACTACAAAATGGTGGCAGGTATTTTGAGCACAGGTAGACAAGCCTACAGGCTTAGTCTTTGAGAGCGAGGACAGTTTAAGGACTGTCCTTTAAGGCTCTCCTTGGCTTTTTTGGCAAGCTCGTAATTACTCAACAAGCACAGGGATTCAGTCTTTCATTCAATTGACTGCTTTTAGGGATGGTTTTCCAAGTCAAAAGCTCTGTGAAAGGCTACTTTCTGGGTGTAAAACTGCTGTATCACTCCCTACTTCACCCACTTAACTATCTGGGTCTTCACAAGGTCCAGGAGGAAGTGTCAAAGTCACCCTGAGGAGCTGCAGTGGGGTGTAAACTGTTTGGAATGTGGCTTCTTGGGCTTGTATCCTGGTCACTTAAGTTGTGTGACCTAAGGCAGACCACTTAAACTTTAGTTTGCGTTTCTGTAACATGAGAATAATAGGACTTATTTCACAGAGCAGTTACAACAGTTAAATTAGATAACGTGTGTGAACATAATCTTTTCGCTGTAGGTAAACTTCTTATAACTGTTTTTTAATTAGTCTTAATTTCTCTTCTGCATTCAAAAGATAGAAGATAAATTCAGTCTTATTCAGCAAATTCCATCCAATCCAATAATGTTTTTTAAAATTAATTTTGTCTTAAAAACCTGGTTATGGTAAGTAATTGATCAAATGCAAGTGTTATTTTCAGCTAGGCTCCTGTTCAAATTCTGTGGCTTGCATGGGAAATTGCCTTGTGACCCTTTCTCTTCTCCCTGCTCTTCCTCTGCATCCGCTTCTCCTTTCACGGGGCTCGAGATTGCCTGTGTGTCTGTTGCTGAGAGAGGTTTGGGGGGGGGAGTCACTTTAGTACCAAGGGCTTGTCTATAAGATCTGGAAAGCTTCTGGTTAATCCACAGTGTTGGCTTTTTGAACTGTACAAGAGAGCTCTAGGGCTTTATTTATTGTGGGGCATGAGTAGTGGTCGATAAGTCCCATCAGAAGGTATCTTACTGGGTGTAATAACTTCTTCTACCTTATGGGGGTACCTTTGCCTCATCGGGCTTTTGGGGGGCTGAAATTACAATTGGCTCTCCTCTGTGGCTTCCTGTGCCCATGGAATCCTAGCCATGCCCATCCAGGCTACACAGGAAGTAATCTTTGCCCTCCAGTGAGGGTACCAGTATTTTCCACCCAGATTTCTTGGCTCCAGAGAGGAGATGCATAGGTTCTGTTGCTCTGCAAGCTACAGATGAGAAGTCAGGACCTCTCTCTGTGTTTATAAGTACCACCCAACCTCAGGGGAGCTATGTCTAATATCACCTCATCCCCTGTCCCCTGGAGTGGGGAGTAGAGGGAACAGACCAATGTGCAACACTCTTAGGAGTCTCCTAATATCCCAAACCTCTCTCTTTATCGTTCTCAGGTCCTTTTACATCTTCTTGGTGGCAGAATATGCCAACCCAGTCCTATTGCTTTGTCCCCTAGTGCAGACTGTCAGGATGCTGACAGTTTGACATTTGGAGTCTTTGCTCTCAGCAGTCCAAGCACCTTTGTTTGATCTTAGCTGCTGGGGTGGGGGTGGGGTGATGCAGCTGAGAGTCAAGAAAGCTGGCAATGACTTTTTTAAATTGATGTTTTACTTGGACATATTACACTCTTAAATTACCAAGCATCCTGAATTTGGTAAGCGCATAATAGTTGTAAGCAATTATTAGCCATTATTTTAAATATAAAGCTTCTGGCCTCAGATGTCCCCAAATCCGCCGTCTTCAAGGGCCCCAAATCTTTCATAAACTACGAGACTCACAGGGTAGTACATGTGGCCATTGCAGAGACAGTAATGTCCTTGTCTATCACATACCAGTAAGTCTGCCACATTTAGCAAACAAAAATATAGGACACTAGTTAAGTTTTAATTTCAGATAAACAACGAATAATAATGTACATTTTTTTTAGGATAAGTATGTCCTAAACATTGCAAGGATATCCTGCATTTTATCTGACATCCCTGTGCAGTACCTACTCTCCTCCACTAGTAGTTTGAAATAGATCCTTTTTTCCCAAATGGAAAGGCTACTGTCACTTACCGCATTGCACTGGGCTATGTCTATGAAAGGCTAAGTAACTATCTTTAAAAAAACAAAAAAAGGTAAGAAGTGAGTATGAAGGAGGATGTGGCCAATTATTTATGTTAGTTCCCTCATGTCAGTTCATAGAACCAAGGTGAGTGCCTTCTTGGCAATAGGGGATGAAACACGAATAAAGTATCTGGGTTTCCATGTTTGGATATGTCTGATCCCAAGACATATCTTGGGAGTGTTAATATCTTTTCTTTTAAGACTGTGCATATCTTGAAGTCTTAGAACAAGCTCTGTTTACTTAGGAGATACAAGAAACCTGTCAACCCTTTGAAAGATGTCTAATTAAACTGTTGGAGCTTTGATGTCAGACTTGGAGATTAGTATTACATCTTTTAAAAAGATTCAATATCCCGTGCCACTAGAATGGGGAAAATATGCTGATCTTTACAGACAGTTATTGAATTTAGAAAATATTTATTTTAAATTTCAAATCATTACCACATGCTAAGCTATATTCAGTGCATCAGTCTCACTTTTTAAAATGTGCCCTTAGAGAACTGCTGTCTCCCTCACTTCTCTGTTGACAAGACCAGCGTTGCTATTGGTTTCTGGTATGAAATCAATGACTATGTGTTTCTCCTGGAAGCTGAATCTTCGAGGGGTGATGAAAATGGCTTCAAATACAAAGTATTTTATGAGAGTTCACAGGAGAAAGCCAACATATTCTGAGAGTCTATTATATGCCAGGGACTCTTCTTACATATTTCCAATCTAACCAAAAACTTAATGAGAGAGGGTGATGGAAGTAAGTAATCTTGCTGTTATCATAGAATTGTCTGTTTCTGAAAGCACTTCGTCTAACTCCCCTTTGAATTTTCCTTATAGCCTTCATTTGCAGTTATTTTGTTTTTCAGAAGGACTCAGTCAAAAATCTTACACTATTAAATTTATTTCTAACTCTGATAATATAACTGATAATTTCTTATATAGTTAATATTTTTATTTTTCTTGATGAAATTATAAATTTCCAATATCATTTTCAAAATACATTTATTCATAAAAGTATGCTTATTTATTTTTGGATACTCATCTAACATCACACACTGTATTTAATTTTATGTTTAAAATTTAAAGAAAATTGGAATTTGAAGTGTTCAAGCTTCCACTCAGTGAAAGTATTACATGGACAATGTCCTTCCTTCTGTTTGAATATTTTAGTGGTGTGAGGTTCATGAGTTTTCAAATTAGTTAGTTAATGGATAGCAGCTTGAAGTTAAGTGTATACATAGAGGTAGTATTTACCTTCCAGAAACTTTTACTTATAGATCCTAGGTCTACCCTTTGTAACCATAAGAATAAATGTAATCCTCCCTCGTACCCAGCCAAGGTGCTTTGTTTGTAAACTGTCTAACTTTTCAGTACTTTTATTCCCTGGAAATTTTACTATCTGACTTTAAAACAGAGGATGGTATTAAAATGGTTTTGAATCATATATATTAAAGAAAAACATACAAAACAGTGATGTATTACAAGTAAATTTAAGAGATAAGTATATATTTCTTTACCTATATATGTATGCACACATATATATTAATATGTATATATTTTCTATTAAATAGGAACATGAACTAGAAAACAAGTACCTCTATTCAGTTGTCTCTTCACTCCATTCTCCCTAGAATTAAGTAAGCTGAGTCATCTTAGTCAGTGGTCCCATGCTGAGTTTTAAGTACATTGCATGTGTTGAATAGTATTAGAATATTTTTTGCCTCCAGATATGATCTTGCCCTGTGTTCGAGGGTTTCCTCTATAAAACCAAGTACATCTGGTATGGTGTTGCACAATTATAAATTCATCTATTTTATCATATTTTCAATGTCTCTGCCCCACCACAGATCATTTTCCGTAAAATCAGTGATGTGAAGAAAGAGGAGGAGGAGCGCCTCAGGCAGAAGAACGAAGTCACGCTCAGCATCCCTGTGGATCACCCGGTCCGAAAGCTCTTCCAGAAGTTCAAGCAGCAGAAGGAGCTGCGGAATCAGGGGTCAACGCAGAGCGACCCGGAGAGGAACCAGCTCCAGGTAGAGAGCCGCTCCTTGCAGAATGGAGCATCCATCACCGGCACCAGTGTGGTCACGGTGTCACAGATCACGCCCATTCAGACCTCTCTGGCCTACGTGAAAGCCAGCGAGTCCCTCAAGCAGAACAACCGTGATGCCATGGAACTCAAGCCCAATGGCGGTGCTGACCCCAAATGTCTCAAAGTCAACAGCCCTGTAAGAATGAAGAACGGAAATGGGAAAGGGTGGCTGCGACTCAAGAATAACATGGGAGCCCATGAGGAGAAAAAAGAAGACTGGAATAATGTTACAAAAGCTGAGTCCATGGGACTATTGTCGGAGGACCCCAAGGGCAGCGACTCAGAGAACAGTGTGACCAAAAACCCTTTAAGGAAGACAGACTCTTGTGACAGTGGGATTACAAAAAGTGACCTTCGTTTGGATAAGGCCGGTGAGGTGCGAAGTCCGCTTGAGCACAGCCCCATTCAGGCTGATGCCAAGCACCCCTTTTATCCCATCCCCGAGCAAGCCTTACAGACCACACTGCAGGAAGTCAAACACGAACTCAGAGAGGACATTCAGCTCCTAAGCTGCAGAATGACTGCCTTGGAGAAACAGGTGGCAGAAATTTTAAAAATACTCTCAGAAAAAAGCGTGTCCCAGACCTCTTCTCCCAAATCCCAAACGCCGCTCCAGGTACCTCCCCAAATTCCGTGTCAGGATATTTTTAGCGTTTCCAGGCCTGAGTCACCTGAATCTGACAAAGATGAAATCCACTTCTAATTTATATATATATATGTATACATATATATTTGTTAATATCTTAAAATAGTATATACATCTATATACAGAAGTGTGTATATACAGTATATACATATATATTTTCACTTGCTTTCAATATGATGAACACAATATGGATTTTGATATGTAAATATTGCATGTCCAGCTGGATTCTGGCCTGCCAAAGATGATTATTAAAAACATAGGTGTTGCTTGTATATGATGCAGTTGACTGCATGCACACTTTGCTTTCATTTATAATCTCTGGTCTATAATTTTAAAAAAAGTATGATTTTTCTTAATCAAGGCAATGTAATATTTGAAGCATCAGGGTCCAACCTGCCGATGTTGCCGTGACAAATCTGATCTCAGGCTGAATAGATTGCGCTGTCATTTCCTCACTGTTTTTTTGAGTTAAAATTATAGATTAATGCCAAGGAAGAGTTCAACTTTGTAAACTCTTAGGGTCATTTTATGATCTCTTTCCTTAGAATATTTTTCTATAACTCAGTGTTAGGTTATTTTTCCCCAGTAGGCAGTGTTTTCTCCATTTAAAGGACTCTTTCGTTGCCTAAGTCAGATAGCAGTGTGGGGTATTGAAAACTTATTGCTATGGGTTTTGTGCATGATTGCATTTTTGCTCAGCTATACCTCTTCTTTTTCCATATTATACTTAGATAGTAACCATTAACTCCTATGTAAGGAAATCCCACTTCCCTCCGTCTTGGAGAACAGCTACCATCTTGTAAGCTGATTTTATCAACCCCATAAACACTAGACTATTAATGTTGTGTATATTATTATAGAAATACTGCACCACAGGGTAAAAGGGCCTTTTAACGATTTATGTTAGAGATACTGGTTTTCCAAAGGTGATAAATGTTCTAAATTTGTGGTTTAAAACTTGTTCAAAGGTGAAGTTAAAAGGCTCTTAGCAAAGAACCAAACATTTAAGTAATCATATCAAAATTTTAACTGTAATGATATAAAAATAAAAAAGAACGTAAGCAGACAAGTTTTTGTAGCACATCTGTATCTTTTAGGAAGGATGAAACACAGGTACAGAATTGCTCACACATGATTTTTCATTATGTGTAGCAATAACACATGAAATGTGATTAAAAAAACAACTAAGAAGTAGATGTTGATTTGCTCAGCTCAGACAACTGCTTTTCTATAATTTTATTCTGGTTGCAATTTTCTACAGCTCTTTTGTACCCAGTTCTACTGCTGGACTTCTGTGAAGTTGACAAATAGACTACTATGGCTCAGGCAGATCCACTTATGAAAGAGGGGTACTAGAGACTGAATTCCAGAGTCTTTTGGGTCACAAATCCTCTTAGAAAGTGCCTATTATCAACTAAAAAAAGTCACAAACAGTTGTGTGTAACTAGTCCTTTAAATGATATGTTTTGGGAACCAAATACACATTTATTTGTAAGAACTCAGAAGAATTTATTGCTTTTGACTACAGGATATTTTGTAAAGTTGATGAGTGAGATGTACTTTTGAACTGGTGTATGCATGGCATGTAACAGAGGAGCAGGGCAGTTAGTGTTTGCATCATGTGAAAATATATACCAGTAATTTGTACGTTATCAGGCCATCTGTACACATAGACTGACAACTTACATGAACTGATCAAAGGAGATGTTTTGATCTATTGCGCCCATTTTTATGAGCTTTTCTAACTATCTCCCAGCATCCCTCAACAAAACCTCCAGAACCATTAGACCAGTTATCATGATCAGACTGGGAAAGTGAGAAACAAAGAAATTTATAAAAATAGTTGATACTTTAGAATTTGTATTAGAACTTCTTCACATGCCCACAAGATGTGCCTCTTTAATCCAGGAGTCTCGGAACAGCTGCCATGTGCCATGGGTTCCCTTTTCCTTCCTTTGTGCCCATGACTTTCATCACCTATAATTGAAGTTTTCAGGAGAGCATGTCTCCATGCTCTGCTACAGTGTCCCCCTCCCACAGGCACAGAAGAATGAGGTAATCAGGTGTAAGGGGTCAGCCTTGAAATGGGGACTTCGTTGCTTTTACGGGGAGGATGGTACCTTCTTCTTGACCTCTGACGTTTGTTGAATTTCAGGGTATTTTTCCATTTAACCATGTGTGAGACAAGCTAGGCTAAGCTTTTAAAGGTGGATGAGTGGGAAAACATAATCTGAGTACAGAAGTGGCAATTCAGCTTTAGCCATGTGCTTTAGAAATAACAGTTGCTGTGAAGCCGTGAGAGAATGACTGTGAAACAGCGGTGCAGTGTGAAGCTGCAGCCCAGGCCTTTGAACGTCAGAGGTGCATGTGCTCGCTGCATTCTGGCCTTGACTCAGAGTTTCACCACGTTGACCTATAATGTCATTCTTCATTTGCGTGGGAAAGAAATGCGCAGTTTTGAACTACTCCAAGTCATCACAAAGGGAGAAAGAAATATCAATTGCTTGTTTATGGTGCAGTTATCACTGTGTTCTTTCTCAGCCACCTCTGTTCCTGTTCGCATGACATGATGAGCTGTCGAATGCACTCTGGTGTTTTCGGCAGGAATGCATGTGTTCAGCAAACACTGTACATAGAATAGTCTTTCAGGTTCCCAGATTCTACAGTTCTTACCAGTTGAACTTACTCAGATTTGAATGAAGGGTGAGCACTTGCTTTAATATGTGCAATAATGATACAGTCATGTTCTGTGTTGCCTCAACGAGCATAGACAGTAGATTCTCTTTGGGCGGACCAGATGACTGCATGTTTATTCTTACACTGTATAGATGCTCCTGGTGTATCCAGAATGCATTTTTTACTATTATATTTCTGAACAATGTACTAATAGGAGTAAATAGATACATATTTAAAATCCAAACATTTTCCAAGGCAATTTACACAACTTCAATATTTTTCTATGACAGTATATAAGATCAGATGCTGGACAGGTGGTTGTAACAACAGTGAAAGTCAAACAAAAGCGGAAATGTGTGCTGTGCCTCACAACGTCAAGTTTTATTGGCCTGATAAAGGATATCATTGCATTGAATGTGATCTAGTAGATAGAGGAGCTCATGATAAAAGGCAAATAGGCACACACAAGGCAGATGACAATCCCAAAGCCAATAGCATCCCACATTGATGTAAGCAGTACTTAAGATGATTTAGGTATAGATGTCAAATAGAGACACATACTTCATTGTTAAAATGGAAAAATGTCATTGACACTGGCTTCATCTCACATTAAATACATAAGTACAAATGTCCAAAGTCTCAGAGCAGCAGAATTAGAAAACTTGGTGTTTAAAATTGCTCCTAAGAATGCATATATACTCCCGGAGTACCCAGCACTTTAGTAGAAATGTTAATTATGACTACTAATTAAAGTACCATTTTCAAATTTAATTTTATTGAAACCCAAATGCAAATCACAGCTTCCCTTAAATTTAAGGGGATTTTGTTCACCTGTGAGATCTGGCCCATATATTGTTCTATTTTAAATAACTAAATTCTTTGAGAAAACTATCTTTTTAATTAGTCTTCAGAGCAATGACTGTTTTTGAAGTGTGCCCTGGCTGGTACTGGTGAAATTATTTGTCATATTCCTAATGAATTCTACTATCTTGTATAATTTTTATCTTTGAAGCTATTTTATCTATCTCTTTTCCAAAATCTGATGTAGGTAATGAGAAAATTTGTCTAGAATGTACATACATACATGGACAACTTTAAAATACGAATATTTTGTAATTATGTGAATGTCATGTTTTCCTACTTGGTATGTATAAGAGTAGTTCTCTTGTGGTCTTGATGGAAAGGGACAGAGGAAAGATCAGTCTGGAAAACAATTCAATTTCTCCATCAATAAATAATAAAATGAAGAACCGCTCCTGTCTTATATGAAGACAATGTTAGGTGATAAAAAGCATCTTCCTCCCAAATGAAAATCACATTAAGACAAATTATCATTTTTTTTCTTTCTTTCATAGGAGATCAGCCAAGATGCGCTTTCCAAATAGTCTAGGTTTTAGTGGTGACTTCTTTGGTGAGAGCTTGGGAGACAGGCATGGGGGCTAAACGATCATGAATAAATGGCATGGAAGCAGAAAACTTGAAAATTACCTGGGAATTTAGAACTACTAATCAAATAAACATGCAAAGAATGAAGGTCTTTTGAGGGGAGAGAGAAAAAGAGAAAAAATATATATGAGAATATGATTCTTTCTTACTCTACTTAATCATAAACTGATTGCTGAGTACTCAAAGTATAAGTCTTCCCACTTTGGTGAGTATTCATCTTCCCATTTTTTGTATAAAACAGTCATGACTTGAGATATATGATTCCACAATGACAGGTGTTCTTATAAAATATTTTTAATATATAAAGAATCCTTTCCAGTGACCAATTTTTCAGTGTGTATCTTCAACTGAATAAATGTTAAGAAAAGGTTAAAAAAATACACTTGAATTACATTTAAACACCACTCATATTACTATGTCCTAAGAAAGAGTGTTTGAATTTAAAAATTATAATGAGTGATTAGTAATATTAGGGATTCAAGAAGGCCACTCTTAGCATGTCTCCATTTTTAAAAATGAGATTCACTTTGCTAGCATTTGCTCATTCTGCAGAGACAACCTTCAATCCAAGGGATACACGCAAACCTGCAGTCACATCATCGGCGTGACCCGTTGGGTAAAGAAAACAAGAGCACATAGAAACAAAGGGGAAAATTTTATGCACTGGAAGAGATATTTAGATCTCCTTTTGGGTTTTTTAATCTTTCCATCAAGTCAGAATTTAAAAACTGTTATACAAGTTAGGAATTGCATGTTATTTTGAAAGCAGACACCATTTCTCAAGTTAAAGAAGAGTTAGCAAGAGAAATGCCTGATGTATTTGAGACGTATTAAAGGAGGCTTAGGGGATCGGTCGTTACTGACTATGACTTTTTACTATCTATTGTAATCCTTTTGATTTATTTGCTAAATGGTCAATAACATTTATATTTGTATCCACTGTGATAGGCCCGTGGCATTCCAATTCACAGTTGCATTACATATGTAAATAAATATTTTCATTCAACTTGCTCTCAGTGTAAACTTTGTACTTACAGCTCAAATGGTGTTAGCAGCTTCGATAATAAACACTCTAACAATTATGGCATGACATTTAGTGTTTTTAGAGGGTTGATAAAGATCAATTCGACATTGTAGGAATACTCATCTTCGTCCAGGAAAACAATCCGAGAGGAAAACATTGTGTGTGGGGCTATACAATCAGAACCAAAAGAGCCAGGTTTTAAATAAGCTCCAGTGCCAGGCTAACATGAGCTCACAGGAGTCCAAATCAAGACCTGCATTTCCAATTTGGAACAGATATACAAAGAGAATCGTAACAGAAGTGGCAATTTAGACTCAAGGAGAAGTATGGTAATTGGTAATGTTTATGGGTGCAATCAGATCAACTCTGGTGAGTTTATAAAGACTTTTTCATTGTTTTATCAGTATACATTGCTTTAGATTGCTTTTATTGACTGGTCTGTGTAAGTATGCAGAATTTTCAATGAGAAGGGTTGGCTAAGCCTGGATGTACCATTAGTCTTAAAAAAAAAAAAAAAGAAGAAGAAGTGTGAATGGGTCAAGAACAACAGGGGCATTTGAGCACAAGTAAAACTATAACATCCACATTTCTGTAGTTATAGCCTGTTTTTCTAGCATGTCACCAGGCGAAACAAAAGGACAGATTCTGATGCATTCCCATGTCAGAGTCTTTAAACAGTAAATACTGTGAATTATTAAATGCAATGCTAGGACTTAAGCAAGTAACAAATTCAAACATACCTATGTTGCATACATTCCTTACATTCCTTTTCTCATTCTTAAGTAAAAGAGTGCTCCTGTGAGGTGTTTTTAGGGTTCATAAATGAATTGTGAAAATTGTAGTTTTAACAATGTAGCTACAGAACCATCCTCATTAAAAGAGATAATGTGTTCAGGTTTTCCATATCATTTTCCTGTGAAATTTAGAACTTCAATAAAATCTATTTCTGAAAGTCTATTTATTTGCACAAAACAATCACCCACAAGCTAATATTTACTAATATTTGTATTTTTTCTTTTTGGCATTTGCCACTTATGTATTTTTTTCCCCCTGGAAAGGTGTCTATTAATTTTTCACAAATTTACAGGTCTTTTATCTTCTGGATTTTAACCACCTTTTCTTGTTTAGAATATTCCTAGAACTAGAAATTTAGATGCTAAAAATGATTACTTTGTTAGCAGTTCTCTTCCTGGAAATGTGAGTTATTAAGTATGCTTAACATTTAAAAATTAATAGACTTTTTTCATATTAGGGTAAAATGCTTACTCTGAATTTTAGTGATTTTATTAGCCAAAACTTAAAAACAAAAGAAATTTTCTTTGTCCCTAGGTGATTTTCTACATTGGAAATAATGAAGATAAGCTTTTATAAAACTATATATTTGATTTTCATTTTGTTTTCCATGATAAAGGAATTTAATTTTTAATTCTCATAATTTTGAAAATAAATGGTTATGTTTACAAATGTCATAGTAAAATCTATTAGAGGCCATAAAGTATGTGAAGATGAGAAGTGCTAAAAAAATTCTCTATTAACAAAGTAATTAATAGAATTATGATGTCTAATTATATCAAACATCAATTTGTTAAACAGTGCACATGTTAATTATTATTAATGAGTTTAATCTTCAAAGCTCTTTATTCCAAATAATTGGTTCTCAGCCACCCAATGAGGGCAGAAAATGTTCCTCACCCAAGTCCAAAGGCAATGAAAACATTTGAGAGTTCTGTCTTTATTGGTCTTCAGCACCGCTCAAAACACTTGCAGGTACTGTATACACAAACATACACAACCAAAAAAAATCACCTTCTGTGTATAGAAAAGCTGGTAACTTTTTCATTGTTGGAGAGTATTTAAATTCATAAAACAGCATGATGGTGGGAATGTTTAATTGAGAAATTAAGAGAAAATAGGTAAACATTTATGTTGATGTACTTGTTCAGATGGTACTAGAATTTGTAGTTGGTCCTACATTCTAATTAAAATTCTGAGTCATGTTAGGTAGATGGATCTGAGCTAGAATTTTTTAATGCCTATTACGTGCCTGGTGTTTTAAGAGTATTAGTCTGTATTTTAACTTGAGATTTTCTACCTCTTGATTTTTATGATGAGACCAATGTGTTTGCATGCTTTATGAGGGTCAGGACCGTTGAGGATTTGGACTGGGAACCAGGAAGATGATGAAGGCAAAGGCTGAGAGAAGACTGAGTGGAATCTATCTGCTGCTTTGCCTTCAGGCTTAGAAGTTAAGTAAGTTAATTGAAGCTTATATTTATTGAGTGCTCACTCTCTATTTACATTATGCTAAAGACTTTATTTAGATTATCGAATTTAATTACTGCAACCGCGTACCTATTGAGTGGTTGAGATTCTAACAGTCAGGCAAGCTTCAGGGAGGAAACTCCATCTTACAGAGTGCTGACATTGTGAGGCTGTCTAGTTCGAAGCCAGATTCCAAGACTTTCAAGACCTGTACTTTTAAAGGTTCCTGAACTTAAAATATTTTTTTAAATTTTACTTTGTAATGTAAATGTAACTGTTCGCTTTTCTCATAGTAAGTTAGAGTAAATGACAGAGATTGAGGTCACAACTTTTACAAGCACAAGGTGCCCCATCCAATAGTGGAATTTCCCATTACTTCTACCAACTGAAAGACGTGGAGGAAGGTCAGTTGCCAAATGTGGTGATTAGTAAGAGGCTAGTTGTGGTCACTAGTATTAGCATTTCCTTTTCCAATTCAATTTTAAACCTAAAAAAGTAATGCATGGTAATCAAGGAAAATGAAAGATATTCAGGATTTTTTTTCCTGTAATTTCTTTTCACTTTTAATATAGGGATTTAGATGAGACTCTAGAAAGATTTTATTTTTAGAAATTATTTTTTGATCCACTGAGTTTTAAGTAGAATAACACAGATCTTTTTACTGATTACACTGATGTTGGCTTCTTAGCCAAACCACTATTAAATGCACTCACCGAATAAACTATTTCTGTTTTGAACGTCAATCTGTGTTATTTCCAAATTTAACGAGCCTGTGAATATTTACTTCAGAGAGTTTACATAATATTCTCTAATAAAAAATGTTAATTTTCTGAATGTGATTTGCTTTTTCCATTGGGAATTTTTAAAGCTAATGTCTATAGATAAGGAGAAGAAAGAAGGTATTACGTACCATATTTCACTCTGGACTCCTCAGCCCGTACCATCTTGTTTTCACTTTGATGATAACATAGCCAGAGATAAGCAGGGAAAAGACCATTCTGCTTTTTTCATAACAACTGTGGGGGACCTCAGTGATGCTGTATGAAGCTTTTTAGAGTTAGCTCACTTTCACTCTGGCTTTTATATTATTATACTATTACTGTTTAAATGAGGTCATGACTTTTACTACATCTAAAGGCAGTTGGTCTAAGAACAATTGACCAAAAAATACAGTTTTGGTCCAGACTTCTGAGAAAAAGGGAAGCAAGAGGCAGGAATAGCAGTTGCTTTCTCGTGATGTTTTGTGTATGTGCGTGTGTGTGTGATGCTTTTTAATAGTTTTTATTTATTTATTTGGAGATAACACATTGTCATAGCTGTTGTTCAGATTTTAATGCAAATTAGGAAGCATTTTGAAAGCTTGTCAAATATTGGGGCATATATATATATATTCTCTTACCAACCAGGTTTAGAATCTCTATTTCTGACCTAGAAGCCCAGGCCCATAAACACTTGGCTGGTTGAACTGTGTTGATAGAGTAAAGCCAAGAGGATTTGACCAGTCTCTCTTTCATGAAGAACCACTGACTACTGAATGGAAAGACCACACAAGGCCAAAATACCCACATTGATGCCTGCATAAACCAGATTGAGTATTCCTAGTAACTAATTTGGTTAATTCATTTGCAAATACTTTATCCTCCTTCTCTATAAATCATCTTTGACAGCATGAAGTTTAACCTTTTCCTTCCATGTTCAGATTATTGAGTTAGGGAAATTGAACTTTGTGATTAAAACAACATAAAGATTATGGTTGATCATAGAGCTGTTGGTGTCATGGATCCCTCATTTGCTCCTCAACTTTTTCCAACCATGGTATGATGGGAAAGATTTCTGATGAGGCTGAGATTGAGCAAACAGAAGGGTAGCCAGCAAACTATGCAACTTCACAATAAAGATTCATTTGAATTTCATGTTGAAGAAGGTTTGATAGTCCCAGTCTTTAATATGAGTACCTCATGTCACACTCATGAATTGTTAGTTTATACAAAAACCAAATGTATTTATATTTAAAACCAAGATTAAGATCATTTAAGCTATTCCATATTTAGAAATAGTGGGAGGATTGTTTTTTGATCTTTGCGTGAATGTTTTCATGTTGTGATTCTTGAGATTCTTCTGCAGAGAGGGTATAAGTGTAGCATTTGTGTGCCTCTTGTTTCTGCTGGAAGCACTGGCATCCTCCCCTAAGCAGTCATCTTCCACCTTAGAACCCATTCACAGTTAAAGCAAGACAGAACACAAAGTTCATCCTGGGAACAATGCGATTGTTACCACATTGGAAGTGGAAAGCAATTAGAACCGTTTCTCTCCTGAAATACCCATTGTAGTATATTGAAAAAGCAATGACTCCTGAAAGTGCTTGGTACTAAAAGTGCTTGGCACTCAGACAACAGAAGTTAAATGTATGTATTTATATATATTGAAAACTGTATATTTCTTTTTATTCTATGTTCTAGGGACTTTGGTTACACTAGTTGACGGCATTTTGTATGGCATAATGCAAATTCCTGGCTAATGTTACTGTGGGAATTAATTTTGATAAACTCATAAATATTTTTGCCACTGCAATTACACTGGTGGAATTTGGGGATATTAAAGATACCTCTATTTGTAATGGTTAATTTATTGGAGACCATTAATTCACATATTGGCCAAGGAAGCAGTGCAAAAACTTCATGTGATGTTTTTAATGCCATTCTGCTAAGCAGTACTTGTTTGCTCTTTTCAAAATCTAACTCATGCTTAGCAGGTCATTTTTTTCTATTAAAACAAATGTGTTGCAATGTGTAACACAGAAATTTTAATCTGCTATTGACCAATTACCTGATTGCTGAGAGAATGTGTGAAAACATCTTAACTTTGTGACTTAGGGTCAATTCTGGAATATTTGTGATCAAAATTTGATTGCTTCTGGGACATTTATGGTGGTTATCACTTTATTTCAAAATTGTTCTCCAGAAATCATCATTTAAAAAAATGAATTGGCAGGTAGATGTTATTAACCCCCCCAAAATTCTGGATTTCAGCACAATAAACTATATTTCATCAGGGAGGATTAACTTTGTTTTTTTTTTCTGCACTTTATTTAAATGTGAATATTTTTTCATGACATAATAAAATATGCATTTTATGGAACTTGTTTGAATTGAGTCTTTGTTGAAAGTTAGTGTTCTGAATCTGGTTTATTAAATGAAAGGCTCCTCATTAAGAAAATATGAAACAGTGTGTTCAGATAAATCAGTCTTTTGATACATTAGCTCTGATAATGTTATTTTACACTTCTATAATACTTTATCTTTGACAAATTGTACTGTGACACTATAAGTAATAAAATTAAAGAAATGTTATATCAGAAGTTAAAATTTTAAACCCTAGCAGTAAATATACTTGAATTAGAAGATTTTTCTCTTCCATGAAAGATAATGATAAAATCTACATAGAGTTTTGGAGAAGTTTTTATTTTACAATGGAGTTTCTTTTAATGTTTCTTAATTCTATTAACCTGTCAACAATTTTATTTTCCTAACATTATGGAATTATCCCAGCCTGTGAAAATTTGAAGCATAAGGCCAGAATATACATGGAATAATAGAATGATTTCATTTTTAGGAAAAAACCACAAATGGTTTTGCCACTAAGCCCTGAGTCATTAAATGGCAAGAGCAAATATGTAATATAGGAGGACAATTATATGAGAACTGCAGATTTTTCCTAATTAAAGAAATGCTAGTTTAAGGGATGCATTTTTTATATCACTTATTCACATCTACTGCTTTTCTGTGCAATATAACATTGTGGGTGGAGAACAACTAAATAAAACATTGTTTCTGTTATAGCATATTAGGGTGTATTTATAGAGGGTAGGGATTCTAGAGTCAGCTCCCGTTTATACAGGAGTCAAGGATATGATGATCACACATAACTGAATGGATCATCAATGTGGTGGCGTACTCTCTACACAAATATTCAGTGGTCAATACTTAACTTTTTCTCCTTTTTTCTTCTCTTTCCTTACACACATGTGCACACACATATACACTCAACAATAAATTTTACTCTTTTCTTGTAAATTCTGTGGTAATGAATCAGTTGAGAAAGATACCAATTCACAAAACATGATAAAACATACTATAGCTGTTTGAGTAAATACTCAAGTGCCAAATGCCATTAAAACAAGATGAAACAGAAACTTTTGTCCCATGGAATGTTTTCTCCTAAGAGTGTGATAAAGGACAGAACATGGTTGAATCTTCCAGCTCTCAATCTTGTGTCACTATGGCTCTACTCCCAACCAGCAAGGAGAGTCCTGCTCTCTGTAAGATTGTTGACATTAATGATATATCATTTATCTATATCATGTCAGGTCCATTTTGTTTGATCCAGGCAAGTAAGCATAGTGTGCTTTAATTGGACTAAACAAAGATGTGCCCAATGTGAACAGCCTGGAGCTGACATTTTACAACTGGAAGAGACTTTGGAGATGAATCAGGACCACACCTACTTTGGGAAATGAAGAAACGAAGAATCGGATAGGGTAAGCAATGCTCCAAATGTGTAGTTGATGGAAGAGCTGGAATTCAAATAGAGTTGTCTTGATTCCAAGTCCAGTGTTTTTTCCACTGTATCACATTGCTGTTTAGGTTTTCCACAGTGTAACACCATGTGCATTTGTGCTCACACACACGTGCATTTCAGCTAATGCTACTAACAGTGCTGCTAGCCTCATCTCTGAGTGTTGCTGAAGGGACAGTTGTGTTCAACTACACTATTTACATAAGGGTATGTGTCTTTTATTTTATTTTTATTAAAGTAAAAAAATGGTATCTTACATAAGATGTATACCCCCTTTGAACTGAGATTGTTATTTAGTATCCTACAATCATGATACCTAAGAGTTTTAGAAACAGAATTAAATAGATCATCCATTTGTTGAATCTGCCTAAAGCTGTCGAGTTGGGAAAGAGTTCAAAAAGATCGCAAAAAACACTGACTGGCTGCCTGGCACCCCAAATCACTATGCGAGGTGCAGAACCAGAACTTCTGGGACTCTTGTCTCCTGTAGGCCCATGTGGACATCAAATACTACTCTCCATCTCGTCTGATTCTGTTTTCTGATACCCAAACATAAGTCTTCAAGTGTGTGTGTGTGTGTGTGTGTGTGTGTGTGTGTGTGTGTGTGTGTTTAGGGAAGGCATCCTCTCAGTTCTTAAAATGGGACTATGATTATGATTCAGTATGGTCAGTGGTTAGTGTAGAAGTGTTAGCATCCTGTCACCTGGGGTTATTCAGCCCATCAACAGATATTGCTTCCATGTGCAATTGCTTCCATTGACCATGCTAATCAAATTCAGTTGCACCCAATTGTGGCTGTCAGTGTTGTATCACAGTGGTGAATATCCTGTTCAAAGACCAACAAGATTCTGTTGAAATGCTTCATGCCAATGAATTGAGGTATACACTTTACTGATTGGCAGGAGTTCCAGGAACAATAACCAGGTTTAGAGAGAGGGAAGAATTTCAGCTCTCTTGTGCCTTTTAAAAATTTTCATTCTCTCCCCTCTCTTTTTAAAGTATATTTTATTGATTATACTATTATAGTTTTCCCAATTGTTTCCCCTTTATCCCTGCTCTGCCCTGCACCCTCTGAACCTCCAGCATTCCCTGCCCCCTTAGTTCATGTCCATGGGTTGGACATATAACTTCTTTGAGTTCTTTGATTCCTATACCATTTTTTACCTCTCCCCGTCTATTTAATGGCTACAATTATGCTTGGGTCCAACTTGTTTGGGACTCTCTGGGGTTCCTGGACTTCCTAGAAGTCTATTTCCTTTGCCAGATTGGGGAAGTTTTCCTGCATTATTTTTTCAAATGAGTTTTCAATTTCTTGCTGTTGTTCTTCTCCTTCTGGCACCTCTATGATCTGAATGTTGGAACATTTCAAATTGTCCCAGAGGTTCAAAGTCTCTCTTCATTTTTTTTTTGAATTCTTGTTTCTTCATTCTGTTCTGATTAGATGTCTATTTCTTCCTTTTGTTCCGAATCGTTTATTTGAGTCCTGGTTTCCTTTCTGTCACTGTTTGTTCCCTGAATATTTTGCTTTATTTCATGTTGGGAATCTTTTCATTTGTTCTTTCGTTTTTCAACCAAGCTCAATCAGCTCTGTGAGCATTTTGATTACCAGGGCTTTAAATTCTCCATCAGATAGGTTGGCTATCTCCTCATTGCTTAGCTCTCTTTCTGAAGTCTTGCTCTGTTCTTTCATTTTGGCCCTATTTCTTTGTTCAGGGCACCTGTTAAGTTGTAAGGGGCAGGGCCATAGGTATTAACCTGGGCAGGGCATCCCTCCTTGCTGCACTGTGGTGCTGCTTTTGGGGAAGGGGCCAGACAGGGAACAGTGTAGCTCCCCTGCTCTTCCCTAGCCCTCTTTTCAATGAACTCTCAGTGTAGTAAGATCAGGAGTTTCTTCCACCATGGCAACCACCATAGTCCACAGCCAGCTCTGAGTCTCAGTTTGCCCTTAAGTCAGCCCCTCCTTTACAGACTGCTGCCTCACCACAGCCAGCCCCATCCGCATAGTCTGCTGCCTCACTTCAAGTTCTTTCCATCTGCAGCTTTACCGTGTGGTTGTTCTGTTTGACTGTTTCTTTAATCCTGTGGTTGTTGGAGTTCCATGCAGTTTGATTTTCTGGCACTTCTGTTTGTTTATTGACTTTTTAGATTGGTTGTTGTCCTCCTTTTGGTTGTGTGAGGGAGGAAGCAAAGGGTTTCTACCTACACCTCCATCTTGGCCGGGACTCTCATTCTCTCCACTCTTAATACCCTTCCCTGAAATTTTAGGCAACTAAAAACAACTCAGGCAAAGAGAGAAGGGTACAGGTTTTCAAGATCCTGGTTCTTTTACAGTGTATGCTACATGCACACACTATAGTTTTCCTCTAGGCTAAAAGGAGAGGCAAAAGAAGAAACACTCTGCAGGTGACCTTGACCTGTGTGGCTCCCTGCGTGTTTAGGGAAACAAAGGAAGAATAAAACAAGACATTCAACAATCCCCATTAAACACTCTCAAAGGCAGGATCTGAGAGGTGAGGGGGCGGGGGGGGGGGGGGGGGGGGGGGGGGCGGGTAGTGCTTTGTCTTTCAGCCCGTCAGCAGCAAACAGGGCAGGTCTGTGCTGGTGGAGTTGTCCGAGACTTTCTCCTCCTCCCTCTGCTAGTGGGTACTTTATTCTTTGTGCAGCTAAAATAGGTGGAGACCAGATCAAATGAGGTAATAGCAGTAAAAGTGCTTTGAAAAATGTAATGGGTTATACAAAATATGGGGTTCTCTCTATTTGTCATTGATTTTCCCGTAGTTAAGGGTAGATTCTAAAGGTTATTGGGAAGGACCCATCAATATAAATAATATACATTGACACTCAGCTTCTAGTGACATTCTAGATTTTTCTCACTTATACAGAGAGACTATCGGACAAGATCAAAATGTGTTCAGGTGGGGCTAGCAACTGGGATGCTTTTATTTCCCCATCAACCATAAAGTTAAACGCAAATACCACACATGCTCTCTCCTGCTCTCCACCTCCATTTCTGGACATAAAATATTTTTGAAAAACTCATTTACTTATGGGCAATATAATAAACATAGCCCTACCTTCATTTATCAGAAATTCTCAAGAAAGCATTACTGTTTAACATTTTTTTCTTTCAGCATTGGTTATCAACACCTTATGAGATCAGTTACACAGGTTAGGAGTTAAATACTGTTTCTGAGCTCTTCCTGATTTATGATTCAGAGCTCTAAGATGAACTTCCAAAGTCAGTGCTGAAGCAGTAGACAGGCTCCTAGATGTTGAGTTAGTTTAGAACTCACCCAATTTATCTGGATATGAATGAGGAAGTAATGCAGGAGTCAGCAACTTAAAGAGCTCATGCCATACATGGCACAGAGGTCAAAAGTCAATACCAACAACTTCATCCTTCTCACTGAGCCTTCCTTCCACACTTTGACAGGATGTTTATACCTTTTATAGAACTGCATTTGTTGAGTTTTTGCTGCTGTTGTTATTGTTTTACTTGAATTGACTTTGATATAGGACCAAGATTCTTACTATTTTGACTGTTTATATGGATGAACAGATGGATGAATGGATAAATAGAATTATCTGCTGCCTGTGAGATAGCATCCTAGTTACTTTCACATATAACACTCCCAGTGACCCTATTAGAGATACAAGGCTCTAGGCTCTGGGTGACTAAGAACCTTTTCTACACTCATGTAGCTAGAAAGTATCAGAGTTTTCAAACCCAGATTTCTGACTCCGAATCAAGTTGTCATTTGCCTCATAGTGACTTTTGGACATGCATTAGCTATCTGGTTTTTGTATTAGAACTTGTAGAAATAAAACAAATGTTAATATTTTTGCAGGAAAGGACTTTTTAGTGATTCATGGTTGTTATAGAAAGTTATCATCTGATTTTTCATAGTTTGACCTTGTTTTGTTTCTAAGGCAGGAAAAAATACTAAGGTTTACCTTTATATAAGGTCTGCCTATTCACAGACGTGGAATACTGCAATTCATAGCATCACCTGAGTTTCTCCTCTGCAGGGTCATCTATATAGAAAAACCCACAGGAGCACTGAGATCAGTGCAGGAAGCTCTGGTGATGTAGACTTGAGCTACTTAAAGGAAAGGGCTATGTTTTCTTCTTCCTTTATAGCTCCCTGAAGTGCTTATAAGTGTGTGCTGTACCCAGTATGGTAACAACAATTAAAAATCTGGAAAGAATGCTTGGAGTGGTTTCAGATCTATTTCTTTTAGACTCATCTCTGTTAAAAAGCTTTAACACAGCTCATGCATGCAGAAAAGATATACCTACCATTTGGTGCTCTCTTTGCATTGAAGATGAGTGAGCCATCATAAATCACTTCTGTCTGAGAATGTGTATTATAAGGTTTAAAATTCTGCATGCTGCCTAAATTTCTTTGTGCCTTCCAGGGCCCCATTCCAGGGCCTATGCACCCCCTATTCCAAAGGTGCAAACCTATTCCCCATCCTTCCCCAGGCAGGAAGGGCTAACAGCTGCATTAGCCAAAACAGCTGCATTTCACTTGGTCTTCAACCTAATGGGATTTCACTTCCCTGACAGCAGATGAGTTTTTTTCAAACAAGCCAATCACATCCTCACATGAGAACCAAAGGTCACCTCACCTGCTTGTTACTACCAAGGCTCCCCACCTCACCCCAGCCACCTCACCCCAGCCACTGCTTCCTGAATGCAATTCCAGTGTGGCTCTGCATGGTGTGCAGTGTCCTCTCTCTTGCTCACCTGTGGGTATAATTGACTAATAAACTCCTGTCTGTTTCATCTGTCCAGTGTTTGGTGGTGTGCATTTGACTATCTTGTACTCTTTGGAATGGGGCATCCCTCTCTCTTCAACAAGGTAATAGAATGCAATTAGAACATAATGTCAATTCAATTTATTGAAGATAATGTCTATAAACTAGTAATGCTCATCAAAAGTAAGCATATTATGTCTCTTCTCACTTTGATGGTTTAATTAAGTGATGACCTTTGTATACAGTGGGGCTTTATAGTCAAATGTGATGATCAAATTTGATTGGTTATACATTTGGGATATTGTCTTTTGACATGAAAATATTTCATAATAAAGGTAATTTGTTTGGCATGGAGGTCAGCCATGTAGTAAAAATCAGTCCCCTTTTATCCAGTTTGAATACTTAGAACAAACTCATTTCCCTCATTTGCTGTTTTTGATGCTGGAGTTTGCTAATGAAATAAAACTGGAGTTCTGCTACTTTCCTTCCTGCAAATGTCTTCACTTTCCAGGACACTAACTTAGCATTTTCTAGGTGTCAACAGATATATAGTTATCAGGACAATTCAATGGTAGGAAAAATTATACTTTTTCAAAGTTCTTTTACAATCTAGAGGGTTTGGATTGATTATTTAGACCATTAATTCTGAACTGGGGGCAATTTTGCTCCCACAGGAAATTTGTCAGTTTGGGGGGACATTTTTGGTTGTTTAACTGGGGTATGAGTACTATGGGTGTTTACTCTGCAGAGACCAGGGATGCTGCTAAACATCCTACATTGCATAGGATTACCCGCCCCCCCCATATGGAGTTATCTAACCCAATATATCCATAGTGCTGAGGATGTGTGATATTGTGAGTTATAACAAAAAATATGTATTTGGTCTTCCCTCCATTTTTGGCACAAAGCTTCTAAAACTCTTGGAATTTCCTAAGTAATGAGAGTGATGTATTTTGTTATGTTAATGAGATGACTTTGGGACCACACCTAGGGGTGGCAGCTATTGCCATTGGAGCCACCAATGTGACCAGTGAGTTGGAACTTTCGGTCCCACCCCCGACCGCAGGAGAGAGAAGAGTAGAGAGGGGCTGGAGGTTGAGTTCAATTGATGGTTGCCATCAATTATGCCTAGAAAATGAAGCCCATATAAAACCCAGAGGACTAGGTTCCAAGACCTTCCAGGTTGGTGAACACATGAGGATTTGGGGTGAGTGCTGTGCCTCCCCCCACCCCCTTGCTTCATGTATCTCTTCCATCTGGCTGTACTGGAGTTACAGCCTTTTATGATAAACAGGCAATTGTTGGGAACCACCCTGCCTGGTTTTGAGTTTCCAGGGCAATCAGGCCTAAGAAAGAATGCATAAAATCCTGTGAAACCTGCTTTGCTAATACCCTCAATTTAAATGATAAGGGTCCAAGCATAAAATGAGTTTGTTTCCCAAAGTTTTATGGCCCTTTGGCTATCCAACCCTGACTCAGAATAAGCCCTCATAGTTCCTTGAATGATATCTATTGTTTGCTCTTTATTGCCTGACAATGATTGAGCCTTTCGTATATATGCCTTCTATTCCTATGCAAATTAAACCCAATAAAAGCCCATTGAGGAATAGCCTCAAGGCCCTTCTCCTTTGAGAGAGCAGCCAGCTTTCCTCCCCAAGTAGATCTTGTCTTGGTAGACTTATTCTCATCCATGTTGGGCTAAGCAGAGCCCCCCAACCTCCACAGGCAACCTAATAAGTAAACTATTTCTCTGAGTTCTGTGGGCTGCTCTAGCAAATTAATTGAACTTAGGGAGGGGACTGTGGAAACCTCTGATTTATAGCTAGTTACAAAAAACATAGTGTAAATTAATTTGACTTGAAATAGGGTCAGATATTGGCTCATTCAGAAAGGAGCCCTTGAGAGCATTGTCCAAAATAGTGTGAGGGCAAGGGGATGGCTGGTCCATGATTTTCAACCCTTTTAGTCTGTATATAATCTCTACACCCAGCAGTCCCTCCCCACCTGTCTGAATACACAGAATCATATTCTGCCAGAATGGAATGGCAGTTCTTAATCTATTGCTATAATTTTCAACTCAGTATATCCCTTACAGAATAGTTGTATCTTTTATTTATTTATTTAAATTTACATATGTTGGATATTTATAATAACCTTTTTCAGTCAAAATTTATAAAAGAAAACTTTATAAATTCATAATTTTATTTTGGAAGAATTTCTCACCCTTCAAATGACTTTTTAACTAGCTCTCAAATGATAAATTAGCCTTTTTAAAAACAGTACCTAGGATATTATAGCTCAAATTTTAGGGAACAGAATAAATGTTGGCCAAAATGTCTTCTCTGGAGTCATTACGATAATTGTGAAAGAAAGGTACCATGTCTTAATTATGTTGGAATCCTTGACCTTGCTTGTCCTCTTTCCCTTCTAAATTGTACTCAGCTGTGACGGACTCATTGCACAATCTCTGGAAGAAGAATCTCGGTTTGGAGGCAGAGAAATGATGTTGCCTATGTACGTCAATGAAAAAAATCATTGAGAGCCCTGCCCACGTTCCCGTTTCCATTACTATTATTGTTATTGCAATTCTGACTGAAGTGATGGCTCCTGCATACTGAGCACACATGTGCATCACATATGCGTGCGTGGAAGAAGCTTAACTGACCTTAACTGACTAGCCACTGCTCCCATTTCTGTGGGAATGAGATGGTTCCTAGAAATATTCTGGACTCCAGCAAGTTTGTCTTCCTAAGCCCTTCTAGTGATTCACAGTTTGTTTACGAATTAGTTTATTCTGCTGTTAGAACATTGCTGCCAGGTGCAGACCTATTGGAGAACCTGTCATTGGAGAAGCTTTATTGCTTCTTTACAAATAACTTTTTTTTGGAAGTGTAATTTAAATAGCATAAAATTCACTAATTATGTTACAATTCAATGAGTTAGTAAATTAATATAGCTGTATAATCACCACCACGATCCAGATTTAAAACATTTCCATCATCTTGAAAATGTTCTTCATGCCTATTTACAGTCAATCCTCCCTACCAACCTGAGCCTCAGGCAATCACTGATCTGCTGTTTCTATAGATTTCCCTTTACCAGAAATTTACATAAATCAAATCATGCCATATGTAGGCTTTTGTGTCTCACTTGTTTCAATGACAAAATGTTTTTGAGGTTGATCCATGTTCCTGCATGTGTCAGTATTTTGTTTTTTATTGCTGAACAGTATTTCAATGCACAGTTATGTCCCATTTGTCTGTCCATTCACTGGTTTATAGACATTTGCATTGTTTTCACTTTTTTGGTTGTTGTGACTAATGCTTCTCTAAACATTTCATACAAATCTTTGTATGGAGATAACATTTTCATTTGTTTTGAGTAGATGTTTAGGAGTGGAATTATTGAGTCATATGGTAGTTGTATATTTAACTTTTACAGAAAATACCAAACTTTTTAAAAGTTACCATTCATTTTACATCCTCACCAGAAATGTATAGGATGGCTCCAGTATCTCCACATCCTTGCCAACACCTGGTATTATCAGTCTTTTTGACGTTAGATATTCTAATAGGTCTATAATGGTATGTCTTCGTGGTTTAAATGTACACTTCTCTAATGACTAATGAAGCTAATCATCTTTAATGTGGCCTTCCTATATTTTCTTTGGTGAAATATCTATTTAAATATATTGCATTCAGAAAACACTCAAATCTCTTGCCTTACCTTTGTCTCTTGGTGCCACTAATTTCCAGCTCCATAGGATGACAACGATTGGTGAGCTGTAAAAGTATATCCTTTTCAAATATTTCAGTGAGTTGATATAAATAGGTAAGAGATGGAGATAAGAGATGCCAGCTCTTGTGGTAGGTATTAACGTGAAGTTACAAAGCTATATTAATGCTTAATATGTTTGAATATTCCAGGAAACTCACTTAGGCTATTTAGAGGTTCATGCCACCAATCACTCTACTTGCTACTCTATTTATACCACATTTAAGGTTGCAAAATTCATCTTTGGAAGCTTGTATTTTATTTTGGTGTGTTTTTGTTTGCTTATTTGTTTGTTTTTTAGTTAAGCCAAAATGAAAATATTATTTTTTCCTCTGTAAATCAGGTGATATGGCTATATAACAATGCTCTGTTTTAAATAGTCATAGTTTGGCTCAAAGCTTAAGAAATACAATAATATGGAATTTGCTAATATACTTTTGCTGCTCTGTATTGCGAACTCATTCCTAAAATATCATGAAGAAAAGATTTTTTTCTTTTCTTTTGACTTGTTAACTGTGGTGGTTCATTTTCCTGGAATAATGTAATAAAAAAAGAGCTTGAGCAAGTCAAAGCAGAGCAGACCGAGAGGGAGTTGGAGGGAGGTAGTGTTGCTCCGCACCAAGTCTTTTGGCCCCTTTCCCTGCCACGTCTCAAGCCACAGTGAAGCTTTGAAAGAAGACACCTATGGGAAAGTGTTTCACAATCCTGGGACCCCAGACTGTGCTGCTTCTAAATATATTTGTTTTGTGCTCATAAAGTACAAGCTAGGCTCCCACTAATTTACAAAAATAAATCCTCTTCCCAGTGGAATGAGTCCATGACTTGATTTTGTGAGAGCTAAGACCACATTTCCTGGACACCCTTGTTTCTCCAGGACATGAATGAGACCCATGCATATGGAATATATTCTCTAATTATTTATGGACTAAAAAACATTGTATGTTATCTTAACGTTGTTTAATGTTAACATTGTGAAATGTTGAGTGAATGAATGTCTGGGCACCTCACTGGATTAGTCCCAGAGAGACTATCTCCTAGCTCAGTATTTTCAGGTTTCTTTAAATTT
>PVKU01007573.1:0-85502 GCA_004027475.1 Anoura caudifer | reverse complement strand
CAACAAGTGGAAAATGTATTTGAACAAATAATAAAGGAGAACTTCCCCAATTTGGCAAAGGAAATAGACTACCAGGAAGTCCGGGAAGCTCAGAGAGTCGCAAAGAAGGTGGACCCAAGGAGGAACACACCAAGGCACAGCATAATTACATTAGCCAAGATTAAAATGAAGGAGAGAATTCTAGAAGCAGCAAGGGATACGGGGATAGTCACCTACAAAGGAGTTCCCATCAGACTGTCAGCTGATTTCTCAAAAGAGACCTTACAGGCAAGAAGGGGCTGGAAAGAAGTATTCCAAGTCATGAAAGGCAAGGACCTACATCCAAGATTGCTCTATCCAGCAAAGCTGTCATGTAGAATGGAAGGGAAGATAAAGCGCTTCTCAGATAGGGTCAAGTTAAAGGAGTTCAGCATCACCAATCCCTTATTATATGAAATGTTAAAGGGACTTATTTGAGAAAAAGAAGATAAAAATATGACAGTAAAAAGACAGTAAACTCACAGGTATTAACAACCACACCTAAAACAAAAGCAAAGTAAGCAAACACCTAGAACAGGAACAGAAACACAGAAATGGAGATCACACGGAGGGCTAGCAACAGGGGAGTGGGAGGAGGAGAGAGGGGGAAAAGGTACAGAGAATAAGTAGCATAGATGGTAGGTAGAAAATAGACAGGGGAAGGGCAAGAATAGTGTGGGAAAAGTATAAGCTAAAGAACTTATGACACATGGACATGAACTAAAGGGAGGGAATGTGGGGGCGGGGTGTGCAGGGTGGAGGGGAATGATGGGGGAGAAATGGGACAACTATAATAGCATAATCAATAAAATATATTAAAAAATACAAAAAAAGGTTTACTTTAATAACATTCCCCTTTCAAATTGTTCTGGAAAAGGCTACACTATATTATTTGAAAACCTTGAGCCCCACTTTGGCTTGTTTTTCTCGCCAGCTGACAGAGTGCCCCATGGACCTTCCTCAAAGGGCAGCTGCTGGGTCGCACTGCGGGAGGCCAGGGCTACCAGAGGTGAAATGTATACCTGTGGCACCTGAAATAACACAGCATCCAATTGGCCCATGGTGAGTCATAGAGGACTGATAAGGGCAGCCACAGTCCATGGCTATTATAAGAGTCAACATATTTTAAAGCTAAGAAAATTTCATGGGCCCCAAGTGTCAATTGTCTGAGGAGTGACTGAGAAACCGTGGCTGAAAAGTACACCACTGCAGGAAGTCCAGAAACCTGCCTCTGACCCCGCTTGTCAAGGGGCCTGGGGTCTCCAGGGTTATTCTGGGAGCCCCCAGGACTTATTGGTATGTGCAGCTTTTCATATGGAGAAAACCTAGCAACTACTTTGCAGAAAAACAGTATCAATAATATTATTAGTAATCGTGCTAGCTGACATATACTGAACATTTTATACATATCAAGCCTAGTATATTATCTTGTTGTGACTTCACAGCGACCTGTGACTCATGTCTCCTGGTGTTACAGCAGAAGAAACAGGGTTATCAGACCAGGATGTAAGAAGGGAAGGCGACAGAGTCACAGGGACCAAAAGTTACAAGTGAAGACTGAATTACATTGGTCTGCGTAGTTGTTGAATGTGAAACTACAGCGTGTTAGAGGTGGCTAGCTCCCATACCTTCATATTCTTTGGTTTATTTTTCCCTCCTTTTCTTTCTAACCAGTGAGATTTTTATCTTTAAAAGACACATATACTCAATCAGCCCTCACCAAGCACATGAAAGTTATATGGAGCCATGTGTCTCGCCTTATTCACGGAAGGTTTGTCCCACAGGCACCTGTCTGCCTAGTTTCAGTAGACCACAAATCAAAATCTAAGTACTGCATTAAAGGCACAACCAGAACATAACAAAACCATGACTTGAAATATCTTATTTCATCCAGGCAGGGTTTCTTCTGCAAAGGCTTCATGCTCGGAGAGAAGCCAAACCTTATGCTTCCAAACCTTGTGCTTCTTCAAATTATCCTTTTGATTGTTCCTCTCTGTCTTTAAGTCTACTAGCCTACGAGTTTATGCAAAGGTTTGCATTCATGTGCCAAGAATGTGGGTATTACAGATGTCTGTGGCAGAGTGAAAAAAAAGTGTCAGAAAGCTACAGGCCTTTACAAGCTGAGTAACCTGTGTCTTTCTGAGACTCAGTTTCCCCATTTAGAAAAGAGGTAACAAAAAACCTTTTTTAAAAAATTGTGAAAAGTAACTGAGCTTGGTAAAGCACCTAAGCTATTGTAGACACTCAGTAAACAGCATCGTTTTTACATCAATTGCCTAAAATCAAAGCTAGATATGACATAATCCACTTAGAAAAAAGTAGGTGTGAGGTTTGCCCCTGACACATACAGTAAAGGCACATCTCATCTGGCAGAAGATGTTTGATAAACCCCATTCAAAAACTAGCGTGCCCACAGATGGTAATTCATGTCTGTCCACTGGGGTAATGGTTGAAGTAATGTGGCCATGCCCACCTAAACCTGACTGATGGTCGTCTCCATCACCTTGGCATGCATGGGACTCAGTAAGTGCTGAATTCAAATATCTATGCTGGTATAAAGTGCAGGGTCACAGATAATTCAAAAGGGTAGACACCTTCTATATTATTCATTCAATTTCTTATTAACAATAGCTGCCTTAAATATGACTTAGGTCTTGGCTATGGTATCCTGTATGAATATATATCAATTGATGGTGAAAAGAAACTCATAACCTTTCTGACCTAGATACAAAGCTATCCTAAACTTGAATACTGTTGCATATTTTTTGCAAGCTGAATGACTGGTGGTATTCCACCACTACTTATTGTACTCATATTATAGTCGTATAACAATTATATTACAACAATTCCATTCAAATTTTAAAATACTTCTACGTGCACATCAAGTCTCATCACTTAAATGACAGTCTGAATTAGCTCATTAGGTTAAGTGTGAACATAGTACCAAGGAAACAAGAGGGTGCATTTTTTCAGAGACTAATCAGCATCTTTCTTTTGGTGGTCCTACAAAAGTCTGTGACAGGGAAACTGCATAACTATACACACTAAGGTTAAAAGTCATCAGTACTGCTGGGTTACTCCAAAGCATGCGTCCAACTGATCAATGGGACCCTGGGAACAGAGTCGTCTAACTGGTTTCTACTACCGCAGTGTCACCAACGTCACCATTTATCACAAGGGACACTGTGAAACCCTCAATGCAATCTTTATTTGTGTTCATTCAACCAAAATCGTCCAGGGCCTGCTAGGTGCCTAGGACTGGCGTCCCCATTCTTTTTCTACCGCAGTGGCTCTCAAAGTTCTGTAGGGATCCCTGGGGGCCCTCTCAGGGGTACCCAAAGCTCTCCCCTTTCCACTCTGTATGAACCTGGACTCAAACTTAAGACATATCACAATACATTGAAATGCAGAACATATAAGAGAGTCCAGGTGTTTTCTAGTAAATCAGACATCAAAAAGATGTGCAGAAGCTAAAACAATGCCACTCTTCTTGCTCGTTTTTTTTTTTTTTTCCTTGGGGGTTGGGGGCACAGTTACTTTTCATAAAAAAATATATTTATGTTACTTTGTGATGGGTTTATTAGTATTTTTTCAATGAATTAATTAGTAAATATTTAAAAAAATATCCCTAGTTTTTAACTTCTAATATGGTAACTGTTTCATAGATATAACCCACATTTTTAAAAAAGAGAGCTTTGAGATTTTCAATATTTTAAGTATGGAGTTTGGAGACCAAAAAGAGAGAGAGGGAGAGAGAGAACCACTATAATTTTAATTGCCTTCATAGAGCTTATAACTACCTAAAATTATATATTTTTATTTATCCATTTTCTTCATATACCAGTCATTTGTCAATTTACTTCCAGATCCATTCCCTACCCTCTGCAACATACCTTTCCCAGGATCCCTTGCCAAAAACAAGAAGTAGCACTGGCGGGAGCCTCAAGTAGGAGAGCTGGGCCCAGGTGTTTCTCCACCTCCCTCTCCTTTGGACTCCAGCTTCTCCTTGGTCCCAGTTCCTGCTGATAGGCCTTCCTTCTGTGTGCCTAGCTCCTGCTGAGCAGCCCTGGCTCCCAGGCTCCATTAATCCCCAGTCTTCCTTTGTCTAATCCTAGGGTATAGTGGTTTGCAGCTTTGGTTATTACTACCTGATTGCTTCACCATAACAATTTGACTTTTCAGCTGTCCCTACACTTTAGGGGAACAAACTTAGCTCCCTCATTTGAAAATAGGTATAATAATACTGGTCAACCAGAGCTGCTGTGAGTATTAGGGAAAAAAAATACATAGAACCTAGCACACTGCTTGGCCCAGAATAGGTAAGAAATGTTGGTTAAAATTATTAGTAGTATATTTTAAACTTTGTAATTACTGCCTTCCTTACATAAAAAGTAAATCCATTGCTTTCAGCTGGTATTTAAGTTTTGATTATTAACTGAGATTTTAATGGACATGGTAATTGTTTCTTCCAAGATAGCTACTGTAATTATGACACGATCAATAGCTATTCTCAATTTTTACTTCAGTTGGAAAAGAACGTGCAGAGAATAGAACAGAAATTCTCCTATGTAATCAAGGGTTACAAACTGCAGTCAGTCACAGGTCTTCCCTTTTCACACCATTGTGAAAGGGAAATAAAGCTCAAATGTATTCAGCACTTAATTCTCTGCCTGGTACTCAGCACGAGCTTTATATGTATTATGACACTTAATTCTCATAACCTTACAAAGTGTCTATTATTATTATTATTATTACCCCTCCCCAGATGAGAATACAGGCTTAGAGAGGTTCCGGGTTTGCCAACATCACATAGCCCATAACAAGAGAAACAGATTTGAACCTGGATTGAAGATGAGCCCTTACCTATAACCTATTTCTGGAAAACAGAAATTAAACCTTCCAATAGTTACTGCTTACAGGTTGTTTCCCAGGGGACTTAGTACCTATAATTAATACACTTGCTCATATTTCTCTTCAATGGCATAGAAAGACAGATACCCTCAGAGGCAGGCTTTTTCTACCCCATTTTGGGATGGCCAAATATAAACGATTTATCAGCAACATTCTCCCCTCTGCCCCTGCTGGCTGTGGGAGGAGTCCCTGGCTGGGGCAGGCAATCAAGGTGGTGTTGGTGGTCCCCAGATGCTGAAGTTCCCTGTGCCGCCACACAGGGCAGTGGGGCTCCCTCACACCAGCTGTACTGGAAGCCAGGTGGGAAGGAGCCTGACACTGCTGGCAGATTCCAGAAAGTATGATATGGGATGACAACAAAACAAACACACAACCATTGGCTGGAGTTTCTTCCCTATATCATCACTGCTTTCAGTCCTGGGATCCTGGGCCGAATGATAAAGAAACACCAGAAACCTATTGCTTCCTTTGAAGAAAGATTTCTCCTTTTCCTGAGAGAGAGCTAACAACTTCAGTTTGTACTCCACGAAGACAAACACTATTGATCTAAAGGCATGCACTAGGGATCAATCAGACACCTCACGAAAGAGGTGTTCATATACGAAGGGGTTCTTTGCCAATCTTTCTTTAAATATTGAATTCACTCTGAGAAATGAAAATATTAGCCAATATGAATTTTTCATTTCCAAGAAAAATTCTGCTGCCTCACAATTTTCAGGGACACATCTATTCTTCCATATGAATGATATGGCATCAGTCAACCAATTCACAGGTGCGTGGTACAAACTTGTTCACATGTCCTCTTAGTGCAGAGAGTTATGCTGGGTGCTTTGTCCCACAGCAGAAACAAGAAGGTGGGACTGGCTTCATGCAGACCATATAAACTATGCATGTGAAGCTCTTCTGAAGTTCAACTGTGGGCCTGTCCCTGGTTCTGGCTGTCAAGGCCATGCAAAGTTAATCGCATCCCATGACTGTTTACCTTTTCTTCTGCTGGTTTCACAACATCCAGCAAAGATGAAGGGAACATGGATCATCAACTCCATAGCCAAATGTTTCATGTAATTAAGGATTTTCACCCTAGGTTCTTTCCTTTCTCACTTCAGGTCACCTGACCAGTGTATTTCATCACATTGATACTGTGTGACGCTGAGGGAACTAATGTTGAGAGCATACCCAACTTGTACCAAGTGTTTTAAATGTAGCATGTTATTTTGTACCATCAAAAATCCTTCCATCAGCCCTGGCTGGTGTAGCTCAGTGGATTGAGTGTGGGCCTGTGAACCAAAGGATCCCGGTTCGATTCCCAGTCAGGGCACATGCCTGGGTTGCAGGCCAGTTCCCGGCAAGGGATGAACGAGAGGCAACCATACATTGATATTTCTCTCCCTCCCTCTCTCTCTCTCTCCTTCCCTTCCCCTCTAAAGATAAATAAATAAATAAATAAATAAATAAATAAATAAATAAATACTGGTTTAAAAAAAATCCTTCCATCATTTTCTAGACAAGGAACTGGTTAAGAGAGACTGAAAATTTCCTAGTAAGAGTTGGTAATTAGGAGTTAAACTCAGGTCTTAAACTAATGCTTTTGTTCCTTTCTATTCATCCTTCCTGCCTAAACTGGCTTATGTTCCCAGAGCATCCATTATACTAGAAAAAGACTTAAGGGAAAAAATAATTACATGAAGGAAAACATGGATAGAATTATCATTCATTTAGAATACAAATTTAACATAATTTTTTAAAGATGAAACACCAGAAAGTTCTCATCTGTGGAGGCCTTACAGAAAATCCACGTCCTGAACCTACAATGAAAATTTAAGGGAAAACTTCTGAATCACTGTCCACACATGGAGGTCTAGGGCAGGTTAATCATGTGGCCTCCCTTGAAAATGACATTATTTAAGTATTGAGACACTATGTCTAAAGGGAGGCCAAGCGAGAAGGCTCTGATGTCCGGGCCCTGCGGATACGCCCTGCACAGAAAACAAAAACCTGCTCTCTCTTTAGAACTCTGTCATGAGCTCAGTGATAATTCCAGTGTGCCCTTGGGCATGTCATCCCTACTTCAAATGGCTTATACAATATTCCTTCCAAATCTATATTCTGGTCTGGGAAAGAGTTTGGTTAAGTCCTTTCTCTTTGTCCTGCTGCACTTCCAGACTTCTAGATACACTTCCACATTCCTTAAGTTTGACGCTGAACAGGCCTGCCTCACCTGGCAGCACTGACCCCCCCACAGTGCAGCCTCCTCCCCTGGCTGCAGAATGGCCCCACATCTACAACCACCAACTGAGTAAAAGCAGTAGATGCCCTCACCCCCACCCCCTTACAGCCTTAGTTTTCCATCTCTGCTTTCCACTGAATATCACATATCCCATTTCCCTTCCCAGCTGATGCTGAGATGTTAACAACTTGTCACCTGAGATATGGCCCATTAAAATTACACAACATAGGTAATGGAGAACTCAGTGCAGGTCAGGACAGCAGGTAATTAGCCTTAACTTACAGGATTGCCTCTAGTCCCTCTACGCTCCGTCTCCACTCCCCCTCCTCCCTGCTTCTTAGCATGTGGACACCCTCACCATTTCTCAGAGGCATCTCTTGGGATTTGTTGGGTGAGGGTGGTTATTTAACGCTGCTCTCATTAACTCAGCCACCCGTCACTGCAGTATTGGGTTAACAAGGTGAGGGTGGGGAACTGTGACCATTACAATAGACCATCAATTCCCCAGTGGCTGGTGGAGGCAAGGAAGAGTGGATTCAGCTCTCTTTGCATGTTTTCTATGAATAGGGAACTGAACATACTCGAATAGCTGCAGAATCTACAGGACGCAAAATATAAAAAGAACAGAGCCTTGGGGTTCCTATCAGTAAGGACCCCATAAAATTTGCCTCAGATGCATTTTCACATCCCTCGCTGTGACTGCTGGGTTTGTCTGAGAACATTGGTTAGAGAGGATTTAACACTGGAGGCAACAGGCAGGGGTAAATCAAGGGTAAGAATTCTGCCAATTCTGGGGCAAGAAGCAGTGGAGTTGGGCCGCCTTGGATCTGAATCCTTGTGTCTGCCTGTGTGACCCTGGGCAAGTTACTTACTCTTCACATCTGTGAAATGGAAATCATACTACCTGCCTTTATGGTATTGTTTTGCAGATTAAATGACACAATGCAGCTAAAGTGTTTAGCTCCGGAATACATGTTCCAAAAGTGGCAGCTTTATTATCATGCCTTCCCAACTAGTAAGTTTTTAGGTAGCCAGCTTATCAGATCCCAAAGGCAAATCATGTTTCCAGAGTGTTGGAGAAACTCACTTGTTTGCAGGGCTCTCCTAGGGGCTCCATTCCTGGCACTGAGTTGTCTGAGAAACCCTTTCCATCCTCTTGAGAGACCAAATCCAGGCAACCTTCCCCAACACTGATTTGAACGAGTGACTTGTCCTAGAGGTGACTAATAGGTTCTCTTCTCACTGCTCCAGCTAACCTCCTGGCTTGACACTGGACATGGGCAGGTTTAATTACTTGGTCTTCTGAAAACCAAGCAAGAAGAGTTCTCCTGGCTTTCTCTCTAAAGGGTTAGGTGCTCATCCCTGAAACCAGGAGTTGGTCTAGCTCCTAAAGTAATGTTAAAATTTCCCTGAAATTTTATGGTAATGAAAACCTGAAGTATCTATAACCCCTGCCACAGAGTGATACAGCAATGAAAATGGCCAATTAAAAAAAAAAATCTTGTTGAGTCTTTTACAACACATTTTATTTTTCTGGGGATATGGTTCAGAAATTGTCCAGCAGTTCATGTGAGTGTTGGTTGATAGTTATGTAGAACTGTATGCAGAGAGAGACCTGACTAACACATTTGGTTTTCACCACCTCTTGACTTTTTCTCAGGGCTTATGGCTCTGGGCCAGGTGTTTTTACTCACAACTGCCTCATTTAATCTTTACAACATCCTTTGGAGATCAGAATTATAATCTTTAGTTTACTAAGAGAAATGCTGGCTCAGGGGTTATGTGTTTGCCAACGTCACACAGCACCTGCAATGGCAGTGGCAGGGCTGGCTGACCACATCCAAGTCTGCACGCTGCCCAGCACTGATTCCACCGCATTGTAAACATAGTTCGTTGATGTACCTTCTGTCTGATCAGTGTTGTGTAAATTTATATCCAAATAAACAGTGAGGGAAACATACAATAGAAAATAAAAAGTTAAAATGTAAAGGTTAATTATAAACTCCGTTCTCTGACATCCCATGACCGAACAGCTCGTCCCTACGGACACTGTTGCAGCCTCATGTTTCCTGCTGCAGTATTTTGAGAGAGGAGGAAACTCAGCTGTGGCGTCATGAGAAAGGTTGCCAAAGGGATGCAACTCTTTCCACAAGGCACTTGACCACTGAATAAACTACTCATTTTAGAAAAATGTACAGAGTAATTTGGAGCAACTAGACATTCTGGGCATGAGGGAAAGTGCTCAAGGACATGAAGTTGGTGTGCTTTGCTCTCTCAGTGCCTAAAATGGGGCCTGCTTGCAAGCAGGTGCTAGACAAGTATTTATTGAATGAATGAATGTCAGTAACAGGTAGTTGTAAGCTTACAAAGCATTTTTCTTGAGGCTAAATTATCCTTTGTCCCATCTTAGAATGCAACATGAGAACAGTAATAGTGCCATTACTATTGTAGAATGTTTTACAGAAGTAGTTCCTTTAAAAGGAGCTACTCCCTTTAATAAAAAAAAATCATTTCTTTAAAAATTATAGCAAAAACCAGGTTTTCCAAATTTTTCTCCACCCTAGACAACCTCCTAAAACCACTGAAGTCTTTAGTTATATGAAGGAAAATTTATAAAATAATGATACATGCTGAGAATGGTAGTAGGTTTCAAAGGCATAGATTTTTGGCCAGACACTCTTGAGATAAAATGCTGACTTCTAAATGACTTATTAGCTGTATAACCAGAAAGCCCCTTAACTTGTTTAAATGTCAGCTTCCTCACTGGTAAAATGAGATATTTAATTCATTGAGTTATTGTAAAAAATAAGAAGATTAATAGCCACTGGAACTTAGCAGGCTCAATAAATCTGAGTTCCCTCCCTCACTTCCCTCCTCTCCTTTCCTTGATCTTTCCTTTCCCGACACCCATTTATTCTAAAACCATAAAGGTAGGTGAGATCATGTAATTATTTTTTTAAATGTTCTTATTCCTCCCATTCAAAGACTTCTTTCAAACACGAGTTGAAGAAGCTCTAAATTTCCTACTCATTTTTTTCTGTCAGATCTAAGATATTAAATCCTATTATATAATAGAAAAACAGGCAAGCTGTGGGGCTAGAACATAAAAATTCTTATAATTAGACAATAGAAGAAAAACGGCTGTGTCTTTCTAGGCTTCCTGTTTTCTGGTATTATCTCTAAAATTGGATAGAGATACAATCCAAGAGGAGATGGCCCTTGCTTCTGAAGTTACTGCTGTCTCAGGAGCTTTAACAGGGACATCTGTTGGCTTTTTAACAAAGGAAGCTGGAGGGGATCAAGGGAAAGTGCAGGAGACTACGGTTCACAAGGGAACCACATCTGTTTGGTATTCTCCCAACTGAGAAAGCTCAACTTCTGAAACAGCACGGGTATCCTAGTTAAACTGGAATCTAGGAACAGATGAAAGCTTTTCTTTCCTCCATGTTTCAATGGTACTGATCAACAGCTGTTTATATCCTTTAATACCTAACTAAGGGTGAAGCCTTCACATCTGTCAGTATTTTCCTGTTCTATTTCCGTGGATCACAGTGGGGAGGGGGTGAAGTTTGAACCCCTCCCAATTCCCAAGCAAGAACACAGAAATATGCCTAGGATTCAAAACAGTAATGCTAAGCAGAAATCCCCATTTCTCATCCACCCGGCATCTGCTGTTTGCTGAGAATTCTTCTTTTACTTTACCCTGACAGATGTCTTGATCATTCTCACGATAATGATAACTCAAGGCAGCACAAAGATCAAAAAGAAAAAAGTAGGCTGGAATAAGGAGGAAGAAGAAGAGGAGGAAGTGAATTCTGACGAAGAAAGTGGCTCCTGAAGATAAGTTATTTCAAAAGATAGCAAAAATATGGTCTGAGGGCAAATAACAGAGTTTAGCAGGATGCTGATGAAGACCCTCAGTGTACAGTGGATGGTGGTGGTTTTTACTGACCCCTAACAATTGACCTTGGAAAAGTTAAACAGAGAAAATTAAACTATGTGGAAGCAAGACACACGATATACCCAGGATGGTAATAGAGGGATAGAGACATTTGTTTAATTTCACTTGGATTACGAGCACCCTAGACATGTTGGGACTTTATAAAGATTATTTTTCCATCCTTCCTCCATCCATTCATCCATCCTCCCACTCATTGAATAACTTAGAAAGCACCAAAACTAGTCTTAGTGCTGGAATAGTCAAATGAATAATGAACAAGACATATCCCATAACTTTAGGGGCTTCCACTCAATGAGGAAAAGAAGACGTGATATGAAGGATGCATGAGAATTCACTAGATAGAAAAGCTGGTGATTTCAGGAGAAAAAACCTGAATAAAACCGGAGAGGTAAGAAACACACTGTTCCTGGGGAATGAAAAGCATTCTGGGGTGTTACAATAAACACTAGAGAGAATGGGGAATTCTTATTAAAGGTGCAAATTCTTAGTTCTTACCTAGGAGATTCTAATTTAGTTGTTAAGAGAAAGAACCAAGGAATTTACATTTTGAAAAGAATTCTGATAGAAACAGAAATTTGACAACTCTAGTTTATATAGATCCATATTTTCCAGAAGATGCTAAGGGTGTTGCATTTAATAAAAAAGAGAAAAGCCAGCAGGTTCAAATTAGGAAATGCCACATACTAAAGTGTTATTCCTTTCTTAGAGATTTATAATGCATATTAGCATATTAGAAGTCCTGCAGTAAAGAAATCAGTTTCACCTGGCATTTCCAAACTTATTTTTCCATGGGGGAAAAAAATCACAGTACACCTAGTCAGATCTCTCAGAACACAAATGTACTATGGAGCATAAATTGAGAAGGATTCTGATCAGGTGAGTGTGGTCTCTAATCCCATCGAATGGCTAAAGGAATGTCTACAAAAAGATAGCAAAGACAGTTACTCTGGGGGACATGGTGGCACCCACCTCTTTCCTCCAAGCAAAATCTAAAACCAGCTCCAGAAGCTTCCTCACTCTCAAGTGACGTACCATGGCTTGTGGTAATATTTCTGGTCACAAACTCTACATGGTAACCACAGCTGTCAGAGACAGCAGAAGTGCCCGAGTTCAAAGCATCAAGGAGCAGGAAGAGAAGGGGAAGGGCAAAGAGAAGGTCTCCTTGCCCACATTTATCTTTATTGCTATCATGTGTTCTGCATGGAACATTAGCAGTGGCTTATAATGCTTTTGGAAAAGAAAAATTCCTCCTGACAACTAATGAAGCCTCTGACAGTCAAAGAAAGTGCAAAAAGACAAGAACCTAAGAGGTTCCTGCCCCTTGCAGGTGCCTATTTTGGGTCTGGGGTGGGAGGGTAGAAACCTGCCTTCTTCCCCCTCCTCTGGTGAGTCAGGGTTTGTGCTACCCCTACCTCCTCCCTTAACAAGCGATAGCAGCGAGCAAGAGCATGAGGGAACTGGACAAGTCAAGGCAACACCATGATTCTGATCAAATTGGTTTGTGTGCTGAATATTTCAAGATGTACACACTGCCTTAATCAATTTATACACTTTTTTCCCCTGGTATTAACTTAATTACTTCCATACGCCCCACCTCATCTTTCCATATGCCACATGGGGACACACAATCCAACTAGAGGTGATTTCAACAATGTGTTTCAAATACTGCTTTCATACCCCAACCATCTCAGAGCTTTTTAATAATACTTTCTAACAGCACAAGTATTTTTTCAGTCATTCCACAAATATTTCCTGAGTGCCTACCAGGGTTTCAGGGCACTGTGCTAGCAAGACACTGGAGATAGGACCATGGAAGTAGGGAGAGTGCTCTTTCTTGTGGAATCCAGGGCCTAAAAGGTGAAATTTTAAATTCAGCCCATCCGTGCATGGAAAATCCAATCATCAGCATCGTAAAGAAATAAAAGGGATGGGAAAGGTTTGGCCCTTCCCTTGAAGAGTTCTGTGATTCGTAGCACATGGAAAACAAAAGTATTCTCATTTTGAGCCTCCTGGTGGGTCTTGCTAGACCAGACACAAGGGCCCAGAGTTAACAGTGCGTTAGGATTGGGGGAAGGAAGAACAGAATGGCAGGATCTTTATTTTTCCAGAGTGCCTCCCCCTTGCTCAATTGATCTCTAGTCCACAGATTCTCACACTAAGATTTGTTTACCTGAGAGATGAATACCAATAATTACACCAGAGATAATGTAACTTTAACTATTTAGTTAGTCAAATAATAAGAACTTTACGAGAATGACTGCGTGGATTTGGAGTTTATTCCTAGGGAATCCAGCAAGATCAAGTCTAACATTTTACCAAGTCAATGTTCCCTCACATATGATATGTGTAATTTCATGACTGAACTCCATGAAATTACTGTAAGTGGTCCACAAATGATATTTTTCAAAATTTCAATGAGGTTCCTAGACATGGAAAAAGAAACTGAAGATACGTGGAAATGGAATTTGGAGAAACATTGAGAATGTGTGGCATCTACATTCAAAGCAGTCCTGGAAGAAGCCTCTGCAAACTCTCTGAGCTTGGGTGGGATATGACAGAATAACCAAGAAGGTGTTGATGGACTTACCCACACATGTTGGAAATATGTCCTCATTGTTGATCTGGACCTCAATCCAATCCATGAGAAGGTTCATGTACTGGGGAGCTGGCAGTGCAGTTGGCTTCTTATACTTGAGGTCATCCTGCCACCGATATTCATATTTGGGGCCCCCTGACATCACAGGGCAGGTTTGCTCAGTGCAGAATTCGCAGATGGTGCCATAGATAAGGTTGATTCGATTGAAGAAGTCCACCACGTGCACAGCTACCCAGTCGTTCTGGTCCTCCCCGCTGGGCAGCTGCACAGCTGCCTTCAGGTCCACACCTGAGTTGAGGGATGCCTGAGCTCTCTTGTGGAGCTCAAACCTCTGTGTGCCAGGTTCAAATTTCCTCTTGGGCCGGAAGGTCTTGTCCTTGTTGAACACCTGCTTCAACGCTATAGACATGGTCTTCTCCTTTTCTTCCTTTGTTTTGCAAGAAGCAAAAAGGCACCTGGAACTCTTCCGTGAGAGATCACAACCCAAAAGAGTTTTCCACTGCCAGCCCTCTGGCCCCAGTGTTGCGGCCTGCAGCTTCTAATCTATTTTAAATGGCTCCTTCCATCCTCCTCTTGAGTGATTTCCAGGGGAAACTCATGATTCTTCCTAATGGCAAGAGAGAAAAAGTTCTTATAAAGTGCTCAGGTTACATTTAAGAAATGACAAAGGCTTAGATCAGATTTCCAGCTTGCATTTGGCTGTGCCCACTTCCATCCAGGTATGTGGATGAGGAGGTTAAGCCAACCCCTTGGGAATCTGTACTGATGATTCAAACCATGAAAATAACAAAATGAGTAAAGGCATCACACTCCTTTTCTTCATGAGCTTGATCATATCTCTCGTTACTCTTCCCTGTGTGAGCATAGGCTCACTGGACCTCTCTAAGGTGTTCAGGATGGGTATGGTGGTCAGTAACACATCCCCATCCCACACAGGCTTCTTCTGAGAGCATCTACCCCATCCCATCCCTTCTATCTCTATTCAGTTAGCATGGGGGCCACTACCCTCGTTCTCTTGAACACACCTGATTAGTGGCTATCACTCCATGCTGGCTAGTAAGTATTTTTCCTTGGGAATTTGGAATCAGGACCCACCCTTTGTTATACATTACCCCTGAGAAGTGATGAGACTGGGTCTAGTTGAGCCCTACTTGGACCACATATAGTGAAGTTGGGGAAGTTGGTCTGTATGGTGGGGAGGGATGAGGGAAGGAGGAAGAGCCAAAAGGAGGAAGAGGAGATGGGAGAAGCCACCAACATACAAAGAAACAGAGACAACAACATAGGTGGCCACAGAGAGGAAAAAGTGAGAAAGTGAGAGTGACTTTCTTAGTTCCTGATAATCTTCTATGAACTGTTTTTAATTCCATTTAAAGCCTAGCTATGATTCCAGCCCTTGGGATCCATAAGTTTTTCCTCATTTAATCAAATATTATAAATCCCTTGTTTTACTTTAGCTAACTTGAGTGGGTCTTGTTTCCTTCCAAGAATCCTTAACTATGACAGGATTTATTACCCCTAAAATCTGCCATCCTTTATGTCCTTAGTACACACTTAGATAGCACTTCAAGGCAGAGCTGTCTGATAAATGTTCTGTATCTTTGATAATGCAAATGTTCTGTATCTTCGCTATCCAATATGGTATGCACAAGCCATATATGGCCATTAAGCGCTTGAAATGTGGCTAATGTGACTGAGGAACTGAATTTCTCCTTTTATCTCATTTTAATTAAATTCAAATAACTATATATGGCTTGTGGCTACCATATTGGACAGTACAGCCTCAAAATCTTCAATGCTTTCTTCTTCATTATCTCATTGGACACCTGCAAAATTCTAGTGAGTTTTATAGAAGATTTATAGTAGGTATAGTAGATTTGCAGTAGGTATCATTACCTGTGGGTCTTCAAGAGATAAGATTATTTGACTAAGAAGGTTCCATAGCTAGTAGGGGGCATAGTTAGGACCAAAATACAGTTTCTTGACTCCTAGCAAATGCTCTTTTGACATGGCCTTATAATCCAAAAAATGATGCCCTTCAAACTGTCTCTCCTGCTGGTTCATGAAGCTCCTTTACCCAGAGTTTCCATCCCCATACCCCCAAAGATCACAAGTATAGACTGGCTGATGATAAAGACTGTGTCCTGGGGCATAGAAACAGAGGGGAGATAAACTGATCCACTCATGGGTCAAGTCCTAGCAAAATGGGCCAAGGGCTGCGGCAAGATTCAGAGTTTCCATCATGGAATCTGGACTTGGAGTTAAACAAGTTAAAGAGGACAGAAGTGCTCTTTTCCTACCTAGAAGGGCTTCTGCCATTCTATGCTCAAACATGTGTTGGTAATATATTCAACCTTAGCTATTCAGGCAAAACAAAACAACCAAACAAAACAAAACAAAAATAAAACAAAAAAACAGCTGAGATATTCATATTCCCTCTCACATACTCTGCTCTTTGCTCAGAAGTGCTGACCATTCAGCTAAATGCCTCCCTTGGCCACTCCCTATAGTCTCTGTGTTCACTTCCTCCCTCTTATTGCCACCCTCTTCCTATTAGGTTTTCACTGAAATTCCATATGATGAGGTGCTTTTCCCCCTCCTCACATGGCATTGAGCATAGACACACCCCACAAAAAACCCACATGGAAGGGCAGGTCATGTGACACTCACTGCCTGGGACGGTGAGGTCCCACTCTGGAGCAGTTTGGGGTTTCGCCAGGAAGGATATCCCCACACAAACTCTGAAATTCTAGAAAAACAAAGTCTTTCTGACTGTGTTCAAAGTCTTTTCGAACAAAGTCTTCTTCAAAACTACACCTTCCCAAAGGTTCGTCCTACCTGAAAAGAGACTTAAGAAAACTTAGGGCTTTCAAGGGGCATTTCCAAAATAAAAATATGAGTTAGAGATTGCAAGGCTAGGGGAAGAATGGTGAGCTTTATTTTTGTTTGTTTGATCCCCCCCTTTTAATGGGGGCACTAGTCCTTCTGTATCACAAATGCTTAAATGCTGACAGTAAAGCATCAACAACCCAACAGCCATGCCTTCATATCTGCAGCAAGTAAGACTTGGTTTGTTACTCTGATAATGAGTGTATCATCAATTCCAGGGTCTTCAGAGCACTCTCCTCTCCTCACATGACACTCAGTATCACTAAACATGCCCCAGAGTGTCTGCTGGCATGGGCACCAACATGGAACGTTCCTCCACACCACTGCCAGGCCCTCTGGCACCTCTGATGAGAGCATGTGATTGAGACAAAACCATCATAACAAGTCCTCCTGGTTCGGAAGACCTGCCCAGGCTGGTACACACTATTATCTCCATTTCTCAGATGAGGAAGCTTTGATCTCCTAATGCTTGTTCCAAATGTGTTATCTTTCTGACATGCTCAGACATGAGGATGTCTCTTTTGGTCAGACTTTTGTCTAGAATGAAGTGCTCTGGAGAGGGGATAAGGTTGGATGGTGGGCCAATGGAAATGCAGGATGAATAATAACAAATTCATCATGCCACTGAATGACTAAACAAAGAGGCATCTGTCTGTGTCTTTGTCTGAGTGGTAGATGCTATACTGAGGTGGGTACCCAAGAGTTTTGAAATGGAAAGGGGACCCAGAAAATCTAGCTGGTCTTATTATCCAACCCAGAGCCTCATTGGGACCCCTGCCTATGATTTATATTGTAGACGTATTAAATGGTTAGAGCAATGCTTCTCAAATTTAATGTGGGATCTTGTTAAAACCCAGGTTCTGATCTAATAGGTCTGAGAGGGCACTGAAAAGTCTGCATTCCTAACAAGCCCTCAGGTGGTGTCAAATCTACTGGTCCATGGGTGATGCTTTAACTATCAAGACCTGATCTAACAAAGAGTTCTTAATAGAAATATAGACTCTCAGGACTCCTCCCAGACTTAGCAGATCTAGGTCTGCAATCTAATAAAATCTTAGGAGAAATATATGCTTTGAGGAACACTGGGTTGGATGGCTGTTTGACAGGCTATGTAAAGGGATGATTAAATAGATTCCTATTTGTTGTTTTGTCAATAGCTAGCATCATAAAAATAGTCTTCAGCTATGTGTGCATATGTGTGTTTGAGAAAGAGAATGAGGAAGGATTCACTGTTTTGAATACAAGAGCCTTGACAGATGGTGACAAGGACTGGGTCTTCTGATCTCAATTGATTTGGACAGCACAGCACCCAGAAGCTAAGAGGTTTCCAGTGGATACCTTCCATAAATAACAGATGGAATGTGGCTGCTGATACTTCCGTTGCAGCCACATGCAGAAAAGCTTCTTTGGCTAGATGAAATGTAGTGTAGTGCTAGCAACAACACAGTTATATTATCCACCCTTGCCATCTCCAAGAAGAAAAGAAGTAATAAGTTTTACCTGCTGCGTAGAAACTATAAGCAAATTCTGTTACCAATAGCACCCACCACAATGCTGGTTCTCAACAAATACTTGAAGCCAAAAGCTCTTTTACACAATAAATATTTACCAAAGGCCTTTTATGTGCCAGACACCAGGCTAAGGTGCAAAGAATACAGAGCTACTGAAAACTTGGACCCTAACTTTGAAAAATCTAGTTTTATGTCTAGTTATGTGGTTAGTTTATTGGCTTTTGCTTTTTAAGGTACAAAGTTAAATGCACGAATATAAACAGTGATGAGATTCCTTTACAGTATTACATAGGTTAGGAATGAAAAAAGGAATGAGGTATTGTGGAAAGAGAAAAATGGAAATCCAAATAAACAGCATAAAATTGACAGGAGCTCCATGTGTTCTCCATATTTTCTGCTTAATAGATCAATTATAGCAATAAAACATGATGTGCACTATAAAAATATGCAGAGAGAATTCAGCCAGGCTGGAAGGGAATGTTGACAAGGTAACTAAGCAACTCTGGCAAGGAAAATTCTTATTTTTCTTTTCCTATGGATGTCTTCTGCCTTATTAGTTCAAAAATAAAAGTCTTTGCCAAGTATAAGGAAGAAATAAAACAAATCTCCCATTAAGTCCTGAGAGGTCCATCTTTTCTAGCGGTGACCACTTCTAAAGAGACCTTTGTGGCATAGAATGGTAGGCAGGACAGAGAGGAGCAAGACTAACACTGGTATTAGTTGGGGAGAAAGATGTCCAATTTTTCATATGTGGGATGAAGGATTCTTCCTGGCAGGACCTGCCAGAGGACAACTCACTCCAGAAATAAGAGAAATGCTCCAGAAGTACCCCACATGAGGGACATATCACGTCATCATCATTGCTGGGGCCCACGAACTAGGATGGTGCCTGGCACAGAGCCACTTCTCTGAGCGCTCGCTGAATGAACAAGTAAATGATAGTGAATGAAGAACCCATTGTATAAAACTAAAACCACAAAAGTGAAATTCTTTGAGGGTTCTACCTCAACCTGTAAACTCACTGCCAACTCACTGAAGTTGGCTAACACCAAATGCTGGGCTGCTCTGAAGTGGCCCTTCCTGTAAGATCTAGACAGCTGTCCAACATCTTTCAAATGGGCTATTCCTTTCCACTGTTACCAAAAAATTCCAGCTCTCCAGAACTGAAGAATGAATACTCTGGTTTCCCATTTTCCCACTCTATTTTTCTCTTTATGGCTGAAATAGTCCATGGAATCCTCTCCTCATACCCCAAATATTGAATAAAAATAGGTTTTTATTTTAAAGAAGTATGTGTATGTGAATAAAGTGAACATCATTTGACTTTCCCAGGCTCCAATAAAGGATGTACCTGCACATGTGATCCTATCAACATTTATGTATTGTTTACATTCAGTAGGCTGTATGTCCAGCCTACTCATTAAGTACTATCTTTGCTCACAAGTCAATCCCTAAATTGGAGACTCCTGCCTGAGAAGCGGTGTTGATTTTATATATATATATAAATATATATATTTGGAATATATATATTATATATTTGGAATATATTTTATATATTATATATATTTATTATTATATATTATTATATATATAATATAATATAATAGAATATATATTATTATATATTATTTATATATATATTTATTATATATTATTTATATATATTATATATTTGGAATATATTATATATTATATATATATTTGGAATATATATATTTGGAATATATATATATATATCTCCCCAAATATATATATATATTCCAACTAATCTTGCCTCCTCAAACTGGAGCCACCATATTGTTGCATTTTAGATTCGTTAACAGAAATATTGTGACCTCATTCTAATCTTCAAAGATAGATTAGATAGCTCTGCCTAGAGCTTTAAAAAGTCCATGTTACTTCAGAACACAGATGAAGTCAGGACCAAGAGGTGCAGCCCTACCGACGTCTGTCACATGATTTTCACTCCCCCATCATTTTCTAGTTCTCCAATGTTCATTCAAGTTGCAGTCTCACTATTTCATTTGTGCATTTATTTAGTAGGACATTTTAGCATTAAACATAGGAGTAAAAAAATAAAAGCATTGCATGCAACCTTGCACACTGCAGAAGAAGCAACAGGAATGATTGCCCAGTGCACAGGTGTTTACAGCAGAGACCCATAATGAGTATCCATTTCACAGACTCAAAACTTTGCCATTCAGAAGAGGTCACTCAGTGGGGAGAAAAAGTGGAAGGATAGAAAGGGATGGGATTTATTTGCTGTGGTAAAATTCACTACATATTCATGTTTTTCTGAAGAAAATATACTTTTAAAGAAATATTTTCTTTCTTTCTTTCTTTCTTTCTTTCTTTCTTTCTTTCTTTCTTTCTTTCTTTCTTTCTTTCTAGGTAGAGGGGAAGGGAGGGAGAAAGAGAGGGAGAGAAAACATCAATGTTTGGTTGCCTCTTGTACACCGCATATCGGGGAAGGCAGCCCGCAACCCAGGCATGTGCCCTGACTGGGAATTGAACCAGCGACCCTCTGGTTTGCAGGCCAGTGCTCAATCCGCTGAGCTACACCAGCTAGGTGAAGAAATATTTTCTTAAAGAGAATAAAGTTCTCTTAAATAAAGGCCTTCCTGAGGCCAGAAGAGACTAGCCTGGATTCCAATGAGGAAGATGGTAAATATTTGGTTCACCCTTGGATAAGGTTGATCTAATCTTACCACAGTTTTAAAATTTTTAATTTGGAATTATCTTCACAGTAGTGAAGATAAAAATTATTATAAGATAAATGCTCAGTTGACCCACTTATAATTTATGAAAGACATACTAATTTTTTTAAATATTTTTTTTCAAAGAATAAAGAATTCCAAGTCAGTTATCACTTAGTCTATTATTTGCAGGTCTTTGGACTAGCTAGAAAATATTTTTGTGGTTTAGGGAAAAAAAGACTTATGATTTGAGAACACAATACCTAAGGCAGGTGGTGGTAGAAGAATGAAGAATGGGAGGGAACTAAAGATTGAGCTAATAAATAGGAAAAACTAAAAAATAAGGCAAAAAACTTTTAAAAATTACTGCACAAAATATATATTTATACTTTTCAAGCATAGGTGTGTACTAGCTAATGTGGTGTCACTCAGAGACTCTGATGCTGGGATAAAGGTCACTGTCAATTACCATTTCCTTCTTTCTCTTTGAGACAGGGCATGCCAATTCTTTCTTGGAAAAGTCTTGCTTTAAAGGAAAAATGTTCAAATTCAAGGAAGTTGGTTCCTGTAACTGTCAACAGACTAATTTAGTCTTAGCCACTCTAAGTGAATTTGAATCTGAGGGTCTGGAAAATTTTTATCCCTGGCACTATGGGAACTTTTGTGTGACATCTGGAACCATTGCAAGAGGCTGTTGAAGGTGGGCAGAGAGCACAAAATGGGCTACAAGGCTGAAAATCAGAAAATACAGTTGTAATTTTCAAAAGAGTACTGTTTTAAGCTTGCGGTGGGGTGGGTATAATTAACACCAGTTGCAAACAGGATTTAGAGGCAATATAGCCAAGTAGCTGAGAGCACAGCATCTGCAGGGTTGCTGTGAAAATCTAATAGTGCGTCTGTAAAATTTTTGGAACATGGTGGGCACTGACCAATATGGTTGTTGCATCATTCTCATCATAATTAAAATCACATTATAATACAAGTTTTAATAGATCATTGAGAGGCTACCCAGAATCTTAGAATGCTTAAAATTCTATCCAAGTTACTTATGTAACAGTAACAATAACTCACATTTATTCTGATTTTCACAAGCAGCCAGTGAGTTAGGCATTATTATTTTCCCCATTTTACACTTAGGGAAACTTGAGACACAACTAGAATGGAACTTTGTCCTGGGTAGCTTACTCCAAAACTCTTAACCTCAATTAAGATGCCTATTTATGGGAGAAACGTGGACCTTACCCTAATGCATAGTCACATGCCACTCCCAGAGACATATGTTTCCTGAACCTTTGTGGTCTAGTCAGATGACCTGGATTCAGGTCCTGGCAATGACCCCAACTGGCCATGTCTTTGGATGAGAAACCCTTCATGAACCCCAGTTTTGACTTCTTTAAAGATAATGGTACTTATTTCTCAAGGTTATTGTGAAAATTTAAAGAGACATTGCCTATGTGAGTACTTCATAAATAGAAAACCATTAAATAGTTATTAACCATGGTGATAGGTAACAAAGGGAACTACAACTTTTGACATGACACCAACAAATGATATAAGTAATGAAAAATAATTCATTTCAATGCAAACATGTGTTTATAAGCGAGAGACAGGGCAGGGGCAAGGGGTGACAATGGAACCCTGGATAGAAGAAAAGAATAAAATCAACACTTCCTTCTTGCTTCATTTGGATGGACTTCCAATCCTCACAAAAAAGGAAATAATATTAATCTGAGTAACTTGATAATGAGTCAATATTCCTCAACATTGATAATCCATTTAGTTTAATATTGTGAGAAAATTCCAATATTTTTTCATGTAAGAAAATCTATTACAATATTATGTCATGAATTTTCATATACAGGGGCAAACACTTTTTAGAATAATGTATAAAAGTTCTTGTTTTAAATTTTAAAATTCTTTATATTTAATACAATAGGTTATAACTTGGCTATGATCTATCTCTGTGCTCTGATAACGAGAATAACTTTCTGATTAGTTATCTAATCAGAAAGAGGATTAGGGCTGCATCTCCAGAAACTCTCAGGAGAGAAAAGACAACCATCTACCTGGGAGCTTTTTAATTTGCAGAGGTGAAAACAGATAGAGAGGATAACTCGGAGACAAATAATTAATGATGCTACCCTCTCTACATTCCTGACCATGTCCACAATTACAAAAGAGGTTGGAAATAAAATAGACTCCAAGGAGTAATTGTAAGCCATGTGGCCACCTGGAGGACTGGAGACGGCCCTACCTCTTGAGTAAGAAAGATGTGGGCTTGAGTCCAGGCTCTGCCATTAACTAGTTGTTACCCTCCTGGGCTAAACATTACCTCTGTGTTTCAATTTCTTCTTTGGTGAGATGAGAATACTGATACAAGTAACACAGCGTGTTTGGGGGACAAGTGGGAGAATGTAAGTAAAGAGGGGCAATGTCAGTGCTATGTTTACTAATCCAGATTTCTCATATGATCAGGTATTTCTCATATTATTGACTAGCTTCATGGTCAATAGGGACCCCAACCATACCTGATCTATTCTTTGACTTCCTTCCCACAAGATCTGAGCACCTGACCCTCAAAATGTATAAAATCCTGGAAAATTTTAGAAACAACTCCATTTCCTCACTCTTGGTTTTTATGAGGAAGAATTTTCTCTAAGTATATGACTGGCCTTTCTCCATCCTTTCACTAATGTTGCCTCTGTGGAAGTGGAGGAACTAATTCATTTACTCGGTAAATTTGAGAAGAACCAACTGGGCATACTCAGCTACAAGCATTACCTCCTGGGAGGTGCCTGCCCTCCAGGAGTGTGCTGTTTGCTCTTCCGCAGCTTTCTGAAGGGAGAAAGCCAGCTCTGTCCATTATTACATGGGAAGAGGTGGGTAAATCCAGCATTTAGATGTACCATACTCACTTGACTAACAGATCTAAAGCTAAGTCCTCCAGCCTGGCTTCTCTAAGCAATAAAGATGATCTGTTTCTGTTGTTTCAATCAACTTCTGCAGCCATGTAGAGAAGAGTGGTATTACAATATTTGTTTATTGGAGGCCCTCTTAGAGACCCCAATCCTATGCAAAGTTCACCAATTTTTAGAAGAGTTTCATTATGGCCTCAGTTCAAACATGACTTACCTGCAGAAGTTCTGCATCTCTCTACCAAGCATGCACAATCTTCTCAAGAATTTTTCAGGCAAGAGAGACCATGTCCAGTTACCACCCAGCCACAGTCAGAAAGAGTAAGAATGCTCAGAACAGAGGAACCCCCTCATCTGTGAGGTGTTTCAAAACACTCCACAAGAATCAGTGAGCATTTGGTTTGATGTTCTCATGCCCTGTAGGTGGCTACTGTCCAGGGCCAGTGCTCTTCACGGAGGATCTAAACACTTCCACCTAGATCAAACCTCTCCCTTATCCAGCCTCATTTTTCAAACTCCTCTCTGGTTTAACTTCAAAATGCTGTTTAAGTAATGGAAAAGAGGTGGAGAATGAAGGGAGCAAGGTGGAAGGGATGGCTGATGTTTCCTGGCCAGTGAAACCTGCATCTGGTGTGCACTCCTCTCTCACTCTCACTCTCATGCTGGCACCTCACCCTTTGCTGCATTTCTGGGCTCACCTGTCTCTACTCCATCAATCCACGAGGGCTGATCACACCTTTCACTGCAGCAGTAACACCTAATGTAGGGCCCAGCACAAAGAGGACCTCATGTTCCGTGGCAGAACTATGTGTCTAAATTATTTCTAATCAAATACTGCACACACAGTTCCTTTTCCAGCTGAGAGGGCCATGCCCCTGCAATCATGATGAGGCATAATCGACAAAAGAAACCTTCTCAGAAAACAGACGCTTCGTGCAAAGATCAACAGCAGCAACTGACACGTGCTTCCCTAGGTCAACCCAAACAACTCGCACTTTTGCATTTTTTAGCATTCGCTGAAAAGTCAGCTCCTTTAGAAACAAGCCCAGCTTTAGAAGAATGTTTAAAAACTCATGATAGATCTTTGGAACATCTTTGCATGGTGCTGTAAAGACCTCTACCTGTGTACTTTATTAAAAGAATATGTTTTTAAAACATGCCTCAAAGGAAAAATAATGGGTTAGAAAGGAGGTCATTCAGCCTGGGGAATTTTTTATCTCTAACATCAGAAGAAAATGTATCACATCACCTCCTTTACTGCAAACTCTACTTCTGTGAGTTGGTTGCCCATCCCCAGGCTTTTGCCTCTGCTGCATCCACTCCCATCCCCTCTGTGCCCCTTCCTGCTGGACGTGTCTGCAGGCCTCCTCGGCCCCCAACCTGTGTCCCTCAGTCATCCTGTACAACACCATGAAATTCATCTTCTTCCAGCCATGATCCTGCCACCTCCCCTCATGTGAATGTGGGGGAGGCCTAGTATGAGATCATTGCTGATAGCATTTTATAGCAGGAAGAATCCTGGAAAATCACTTAATTTAATTGAACTCTCAATGTATAAATACAAAAACAGAAGCCACCACACCTAATGCCCAGATGAGTGAGGTGAGGCCCACAGCACAGACTGCAGCTGACAGCAAAGCCTCAGCCTCCGGGCCAGTGTTCCTTCCATGAACCCACAAATTTCTTAAATGCTTAAGCAAAACTGACACCTAACTGTCCTTCAAATGGCGTCCAACTTATCTCTTTCGATACAAACCATATACATGTAGTTTTATTCATCCCCTGGGTGGGTTTTAAGCTTTTTTTTTTTTTAAGCAACATAACCTTTTTTACCCCAAAATGAAGTTTTACTCTTAGTCTACCCACTCCCATCAGCCACAGAGACCCCTCTGAGGACCTTCAGGTTTGACTCTATCAATCAGGCAACTCAAGGATTCCCAATGCCCATTGCACTTGCCAGCAACTGAATCTCTGCCCCAGCCTTCTCCTCACCCATCCACCTGCCATCATCCTTGGGCCTTCAAGGCCTGGAGAGTTGCCACCACCTCCAAGCAGCCTCTCCTGCCCATGCTGCTAGGAAGTGACTCTTGTCTTTCCTTTGTTCCAAAGCCCTGAATATTTAAACCTTCCTCTGCACCCAAACAGTCTGAATCATTTCTTATTTTCATGCCTCACCCTCACCTTCTGGCCCATTTACAATGAGGGCCCACCCACCTAACTGGCAGCCCCTGCAGGTCCATCAAAGCAGGCTTCCAACACAACTGCCACTAGACTGAAGGTTCAGCGTGCCCTCTAACCTCTCCTGACCCTTCCCTAATCTGGCTTTGTTTCTGCTCATTCTTACTGTATTCATTTTGAACTTCTGCTTCTTAAGCAAACCCATGAATAGGGTTTGACTTGCTCTTCTTGAGTTCTGTACTCGTTCCCCAGCTCTGTCTCCCATTTGTTCTTTTTCTCTCTCAATTTTCTCGTCTTGAGCTCCTGGCATCTCTGCTAGAATTGGATGGCTACTGAAGAAAACAACCATGACCTCTCCTTACCCTGACCCATCTGTCCACTGGACCTGCCTCTGGAACTGCCTCAGAAATGACTGGAAAACCAAGACTGACTGGGTGCTTGTTTAAAATGCTGACCCTTGGGGTTCCACCCTCGCTGTCAGTAGTAAGTGATTGTGATGCATTCTAATGTTTAAGGACTCCTTGAAATGGGGAGTTTCACATTCCAGGCCTGGCATATCCAAGGTCCATGTGCCAACAGTTATTTACTGAGGAGACTGGACAGATAGAAATGGGGTCCTCAGAAGAACTGAATTTCTAGCAGAAAAAAAAGGATGGAAAAGTCCTTAGAGAAAAAGAAGACAAAGCTGAATCATACTGGAGATTGGAGGGTGGCTCTTCCCTGACTGGTCCACCAGCTACGCCATCCACGGAGAGCCTGCTTCACCCCCGCCTGCTGCCGTCTGTGTCTGTTGGCCCTGTGCTGTTCCGACTGGTAGTTAAGTGACTCTGAGATCAGGCTGCCTGGGTTTGATGCCCAGGACTATGGTTTTCAGAGCCGCAATCTCTTGAGCTTAATATGTAATATCATTAAACTTCAGTTTCCTCTTTTATAAAATGGAGAAAATAAAATAATCTATCTTGTAGTGTTGCTGTGGGAATTAAATGACATTATCCAAATAAAGCATTTGACATAGCACCAGGTACAAGGAAACTCTATAATAAGTATTAGTTTTTTTTAATTCTTATTATTCACATACTGCTTTCTTGAACTTAACTCATTTATATGTGTGTCCCCCTTTCTGGACAGGAAACTCCACAGGCTTTTTCTACTTTCTCTCCCTTATAAAAATACTCAGCAAATCATGTCTCACAGGACTGTGGTGATGATGAATAAGACAGTAAGCAAACAAAACAGAAACAAACTCATAGATAACAAGGAACAAACTGATGATCACCAGATGGGAGGAGGATTGGGGGAATGGGTGAAAAAGGTCAAAGGGATTAAGGAAGTACAAAATGACAGTTATGAAAATAGTCACCGAGGTGTCAAGCACAGTGTAGGGAATATACCAATAATACTGTAATAACTATATATGTATCAGATGGATACTAGATTTATCAAGGTGGTCAATTACTTCATAAGGTATACAAATATCTAATTGCTGTTACACACCTGAAACACCATATTGTGTGTCAACTATAATTGGAAAATAAATTAATTAATAAAAAAAAGACAGTCGGTGAAAAGAGGTCAGCAGCAGGTCTGGCACACTACAGGCTCTCAGTAATAATGATAATCAAGGAGGCTGACCCACCCTGAGCACACCCTGGGCACCCGGAACAGCAGGTTCACCTCAGCAGGTCTAATGCGCTGCAGCCTCCCTTCAGCCACTGGGCAGTGGAGCCCTTCAGAAAAACAGGAGCCTGGTTTAGAAGGCTTCTCCAGGAACCACATGGCGCAGCTGGCCAGAAAGCCTGTGTTGATTGGACATTTATACCTATTATTTCATGACGGGAATTTGAGCTCTCTCAGGGCAGTGCCAGAAAAGCTCATCCTGAGTAAAGGGGTTCATTTTTAATACCAAATATCTTAATTCTGATTTTCTTATATAACCACAATGTGTAGACTTGCCAAAAGTGTTAAAAATAGAAGACAATAAAAAAATCAAAGAGAAAATCTCAGAGTTTCTAGATCAACTTGCGTGGAAACAGCTCACAAAAGCAGGTGGGTGTCAACTTTTTCATTCATTTAGGGGAGTGTTATTTGTTTTTTCTATTGTTTTCTTTAGATATTTTATTTATTCTTCCCATACTATTCTTTAATGACGAGTGAGGGTGGTGACACCACTTTTCTTAAAAACAAGAAAAGCTACAGGGGAAAAAAAAAAAAAGAAAAAAAAGCCCTTACAAGCCTCCAAAGGCCTGGGGAATTCTGCCCAGAGAAGTAAACTGCTCAAGCAGAGCGTGGCAAACAACCGCCTCCGCTGGCACCGGGCTGAGCCAGCCCCTGTGGTGAGGACTTGCTTTATTTTTGGTCCAAGCGCTGACTCCAGGAAGCCACATCCACTGACTTCTTTTTCATTTCAGATTATACATTCATCAATAAGCCTCGCTGAGAAAGTCTCCATTAGAGATTCCCTCCATTCGTGCTGAGAAAGAACAGGAAAAACAGAAACACAGACATCATTCCTAGGAAAACAGTGCCCGCCCAGCAAGAGACTAAAACAGGTATGTGCTGTCTCCTATTCTCTCTTTAAATTGCACTTTACTCCATACACACACAAAAAGAAAGCAGCTCCCCAAGTTTAGTGTTTGATTTTATATAAGTGCCAGATGACTCAAAATTCCTTTTAGAAGAAGGAGGTGTGGGAATCTATAAAAAACGTTGATAAGCATATAACCACGAACATTTCTCCCATCAACTGTTGTCAATTAAAAAAAGTTCAAGGGCTTAATATAGTTGAAGATGGAAAAATACAGAGTTCCACAAAGACAAGTAAGACTGCCATATAAAAAAATAAAAGAGGAAAACTCATCTGAGCCACTTTAGCACATCTCAGATGCAGACCTTTACAAAACTGATTAAGAGACATCATTTGCAAATATTTATATTTTAAATCATAAGACTGCTGTTCCAAGACTGTAGAAATTGAAAGTGCACAGTGGACTGATTGTCATTTGGTCTCCCCCTAATTTGCCAGAACTCAGCGTGGCTTCTACAAAAAGACAAAGCCTGACAGACCATGCAGCATGGCCAAGGGGCTCTGATTTATTTCAGCTTTAAAAGGCTACTGCACCAGGATTTTTGTTTCTGCCTGGAATGCAATCCACACGACTGGCCTTACTGTCCTGAGTCAAATACATGTTTTTCTCATCTAGCACAGAGATCTTGTGAATTGTAGGCACAACCTGCACTGGTGACTCTGGGAGAGCAGAGCAGAAGGGTGGGGTCGTTCTGGGACACACAGTCACTCCATGCTGAGTGCTGCACCAGGCTTGCAGAAGGGCCCAGACAGGAAGAAGGCAAGGCCTTGGCCTTTAAGATGTCCAGTAAGAGAAGCTTTCCACGCTGGCATCACAAGCAGAAATAAATCAGCTGCCAGAAGAGCTAGGTCCCTAAACTTATCCAAAGCAAGGAAAGCCTTATGGCTTCTGGGACCAATGCCAGGACCTGAAGGTGGAAAGTGGGGGTGGAAGCAGGGGAATTCCAACCCCTTCTTGACCCAGGGGCCTAGCCACAAACAGGGAAAGCTGAAGATGTACCCCATGAAGACGTTCCCTCAACATCGTTAAAGGTCATGCACTCTACCCAGCTCCCCACTCCACTTACTCTGCTCTTAGCAGTAGGGGGAAAGAAAGGACCTTGGAATTCATTTGGGAAGTTTCCCAGATAATCCAAGATTTCACCTGGGCGCACCTCATCTGAGAGCAACCATAGACACTTGAAGCATCAATTCTTTCATTTTTATAATAGTCTAGGTCACAGGTGGCAAACACAAGGCCTGCAGGCTGAATCCAGCCCTCCACCTTGTTTTATCCAGCCCAGCACCTTGTTTCTACCCAGTGGCAGTGCTGAGCTCCTTGCCCCTAGTTAAGGAGTAGTCACATTTATACATTCTTAAAATTACATTCGGCCCTTTGAAGGCAACCAAGAGGCTGATGTGGCCCCCAGTGAAAATGAGTTTGACACTTTTGGCCTAGGTTTAGGATGTATCTAATTTTATAAAGCCACCTTAAATTGTGTGAGAAGGAGATCATGTAATTCTGATAATAATATGCATTTCCTTCAACCATATCCTAGTAAACATAAGAGGGACCTTTTAAGTACAGGTGCTTTCTGACTAATGATGAATAAATGTACGCATCATTCCATGGCCCACCAAAATCTCCTGAGGACTGAGGATTTAGAGAAATGATTCAAGTGGAGTTTCCCTAGTCCTTTTCAGCCCAACCTACCTCTCCTCACTGTCTGTTATCTTTTTATCCTTCTCAGGAAGGCTGGGTGAATAAACCTTGCCTAAGCCAGCAAACAAGTGAGGGCAAAGACTTTTTTAATGACACAACCCACATCATTGTACCCGAGGATAGTTGCCATGATGACAGGGATGGCATGTGCCTGCTGATTAGAATTTTCCTATCATTTCTGTTAGGAGACACACAGCTACTTCCTGCTCCTGGAAATTTTGGAGGGGTGAGGAAAAGGAAGACAGGGAGGAAAGAGATATTCATGACAAAAGCTCGCAAAGGCTTTTTGAGGATGTATAATTCTTCTCCCAGGCTATGTAGCAAATAATCCCTTCAAAATGAACTTTGAAATCTAGAATGAAGGTATTTTTTTTACCCTCTCCCAAGGACATTTTTTCATTGCTTTCAGAGAGAGAAAAAGGGGGAGAGAGAATGAGAGAAAGAGACATTGATATGAGAAACCTTCTCATAGAGGCCCTGACCGAGGAACAAACCTGCCACCTGGTTGGGTACCGTGACCGGGAATTGAACCTGCAACTTTTCAGTCTATGGGATGATGCTCCAACCAACTGAACCACATCGGCCAGGGCTCTAGAGAGAAGTTTTTAAAAAGAATTCTAGTGCTAGATTTGAAATTTAAAAATATGCATATCTTTTCCCTCAGCAAACCCACCTGTAACAATTTAAAAAAGGACAATGAGAGTGGACTATTGTCTCCGGCTGACTTCTAAGATGGCCCCAGTGATGTCTGCCTCCTGGTATCTATGGCCCTTGAATAATCTGCTGGACCTGGGTGAGGACTAGACCTAGTGACTCCTGGTGAAGAGAAGACTGCAAAAGGGATTAGGTTACAAAAGACCTAAAAGATCAAGACATAAAAGATATAAAAGATCAAGACTTCTGTCTTGATTACATACTCTTTTGCTCTACTTGTTCACTGTGATGTGGCCAGCTGCCATGTATGAGCTCTCCTACAGAGAGGCCCACATGGTGAGGAACTGAAGGTGGCTTCCAACTCAGCCAGTGAGGAAAAAGGGCCCTCAGGCCAAGAGGACACTAGGAACTGAGTCCTGCCAACAATCACTGAATAAGCTCATTTCCTTCCCAGCTGATCCTCCAGATGACTGCAGACCCAGCCCAGACCTTGGTTACAGCCTTGTGCCGGCCCCTGACTGGGAGAGCCCAGCCAAGCTGTGCTCTGATTCCTGACCCAGAAAAATGGAGATAATACATGTAGTTACTTTTAAGCCACCAAGTTTTGGGGTATTATGTTATATAGCAAGACATAAATAATACAGTTTTTAAGTATTATAAGTTTTTAAGTATTAAAAGTATTTAAGTTTTGGGGGGTTTATAATCACACCCCAAAAAAGGAAAACCCCAATAGTCCATTCAGAAGGTGCTAGTTCAATCAAGAGTGGCACATCCATACCAGAAATATGGGGCAGCCTCAAATGCAGTGAGGCCGATGACACTGTACTGACACTGAAAGAAGTCTATGAAGATGAAAACGTTGCAAAATGTGTGATGCTTCTAAAACATGGCAGATATCTAGATTTCCATGCCTGTAAACTCCAGACAAGCTGCTTACCCACTTTTCCCATCTCAAAAAATAACAACTGCAGTTAACCTAGTTGGTATGGACAAAAACAAAATAGAGGAAAAATAGAGGAGAAAAAGAAAGAGATCATTCTTGACTCTCTCAAAGTGTTCATCTAATCAATCAGTAAATTACAGTTTGCCTTTGAATTAGCACCACATCCCACCCTTGCCGCCACCTCCACGGTTCCTTCTTGCATCTGAGCTGCCATCCTGTCTTTCTGAAGCAGCTGCAAAGGACGTGACTCGCTGCCCTGCTTCCACATCTGCTCCTCTTCTATCTATTTCCAGACAACAGCCAGAGTGGTACTTAAAAAAATGTAAGTGAAATCAGGCCAGTCCCCTCTTTAAACCCTGTAAAGACTCTCCATCACAGTCGGAATAAAAAACAAAGTTGCTTTACTGATTCACAAAGCCATAACCAACAGATCTGGCCCCGGAATACTTCTTGTACAATTCTCCCTTTTACTTATCTATCCACATTGACTTTCTTGATGATTCCATAACGCTCCAAGTTCACTATCAGTAGAGGGGTCTATTAGTTTTCTAGGGCTTCCATAACAAAGTACCAAAAGCTGTGTGACTCAAATAACAGAAATTTATTGTCTCACAGTTTGGGAGGTTAGAAGCCTGAAATCAAGGTGTTGGCAGGGCAGTTAGCTCTTTCTGAAGCCTCTAGGAAAGGCTCTGTCCTATGCCCCTCTCTCTGCTTCTGGTGGTTTTCTAGCAACTTTCAGCAATGCTTGGCTTGCAGTCACATCACCCCCAACAATGGTGCTCTTGCCAGGTGCATGTCTGCCTCCAAACTTGTCCTTTTTATGAGGACAACAGTTTGCATGGATTAGGGGTCCACCCTACTCCAATATGACATCATCTTAACTAATTATAACTGCAATAACAATATTTCCAAATTAGGTAACATTCTGAGGAGCTGGACCTTAGGACTTCATATATGAATTGGGGGATTAGAGATATACTTCAACTGATAACAAGAGCCTGACAGGTGTCTTTGGCTCAAGGACTCTCCAATAGGCTTGTTGAACTCTCTTAGAACGTCAAGCACTCCAAGCTGCTGCCATCCACCCTTCCTCCCTCCCTCAGACTGACATTACAACCTGACGGCTCTTCCAGGCTCCCTCCAGTTTCCCTTTGTCCCCATTTCCCTGGCACCCAGAGAAGAGCACTCTAAGGGGCCCTGCAGTTGGTGGAAGTCTGCTGGAGTAATCTTGAAATATTATTTTTGAACAAAGGGACCCACATTCTGCTTTTGTAGTGGACACTGGTCTTGAGGGGTTGCCTTACTACATCTCTTGCATCGCTAATCTGGTCTTGGTGTCTGCTTCTTGGGGGACTCAGAGTGACACCCCAGATATCAACATGACTCTGGTCACCTCCTCTGAGAAGCTTCCTTTGCCATCCTCAGTACAGCACACCCTACCTAACCCTGTCTCTCTGTCTCCCATGACTCTGCTTTAATGTTCTTCATAGCTCCAGCTGATTTCACTGTATGTTTTTATTTTTTGTTTGTCTTATCTTCCCCTTGAAGAAGCAAACTATTAACATACAGAGACGAAAACTTTGCTTTGTTTATTGCTGAACCCCAGCACTGATAACAGAGCCAGGCATGTGAAATAGTTTGTGACTAAATTAATTTATTAAAAAAATAAATGTTATACTACGTTTACCCAGATCTTCCTTCAGTTCCAAACATATAAAATATAACCCAGCATGACCATCTTAAGAATGTACTTCACAGATCTATAAAATACAGATTTTTAAAAACACAGGCCCGAAATGAATAGAGAATCCAAAGCCAAAGCTCAAGCAGTAGGCATGAGAGCAAATGCTGCCTCACCAGAGGGGCTGAAGCCAGATACAGCTGCTTCAAGGCCTAGGCCTGAGGTTTTAATGACCAGGTTAGGACAAGTGATGTGGCCCTGAGCCCATGCAAAATAGGAAACTGGAACTGAGATAACTTCATACAGTTAGAATTCTTGAAAACCTCCCTGAAACCTACATGAATATGGGACTAGAAAAATTACCACTGCTCCCTCGCAGCTCAGGGAAGAAGCAAGGAAGTCTGTATTCTGCCCCAGCCGCAGGGTGAAAGAAAATGCATCTAGTGTAAAAAAGAAAACACCAAGCTTGTGTCATTCACAAGTATCTTACCCAAATTTACATTGTTTTAAGATTATGCAACAATCCTGAGTTAATAAATCACCATAAAAATGTTCCTAGGACCACAGTAACCTCTGTAGAGGCAAACTCAAATTACTCTGCAAAAATATTTTCATAACTCAGGACTCACAAGACTCCCTCAGAATAAATAATTCCTGTTGAACAAACCAATCACAGGGAAAGGCCTTATACACAACAAACAGAATTAGCATCACAAAACTAATGGCTATAGAATAATATGATGAGTCTAAAAACTAATTATGTTTAAAAGTATTTTAAAATGAAATAGGAAATTTCTTCTATGGAAAAAGAAAGGTCATATTTGAAAAAAAGGAAATAGAATAATAAAAATTAACAAACAATTAAAGCACAATGTTAAGTTGCATATTATTTAGATACAACTAACAAGAGAATTAGTATCATGAATGATGGGTCTGAAAGAATTACTCATACTGTAGCAGAGAGAGAAAAAAGTGATAGAAAATGTGAGAAGTTATAAGACATAGAGAATAGATTGAGAAAATAAAATATATATTTGAATGAAGTTCCAGGAAGGAGTAGAAGATTGTGAAAGAGGCAATATTAAAATGATAATGGCTGAGAATTTAGCAGAATTAAAGTAATGCTTGTGTTCTTCACTTGAAACATCATAAGCCTCAAGCAGGATTCAAAAGAAACACACACACACACACACACACACACACACACACACACACACAACACATTGTGGTAAACTGAAGAACACCAGAAGCAAAGAGAGAGGCGTGGAAGCAACCAGAGAGAAAAGGATAGGTTACCAGACTCATGAGGACAATCAGGTTAGCAGCAGACTTTTCATCAATGACATAAAGTCTAGAAATAACAGAATAATATATTCAAAGTGATAACAGGAAATGACTGAAACAACTATTCTACACCTAACTAAATTACTACTCTATAGTCCTGGCTGGTATAGCTCAGTGGATTGAGCATGGGCTGTGAACCAAAGGGTTGCTGGTCTGATTCCCAGTCAGGGTATATGCCTGGGTTGCAGGCCAGGTCCCCAGTGGGGGCCATGTGAGAGGCAACCACACATTGATGTTTCTCTCTCTCATTCTCCTTCCCTTCCCCTCTCTCTAAAAATAAATAAAATATTTTTTAAAAAGAAAGAAAAGTATTCTCCCCAAGTGTGAAAATACCTTAAATAAATAAATAAATTACTACTCCATAATGAATGTGAAGTAAAAACATTTTCATACAAAACAAAGACAATATCCAATTCATAAACACTTCCCCCAAATTACAAAATAATGTTTAATATGAAGTAAATTAAATTAAGAAAAATTACAATAAATAATGATAAGCAAAGAAGATAATAAACATGACAGCCAATTTATAAACACCCCTACTGTTTTAAAAATTTTAAGATTATTTGGGACAGAAGTTATAAACAACTTAGAGGTAAAATATTAGATAGCAATAATATCTAAGGGCAATTACATTACAATAGTCTAAGGTCCTTGTGTTGTTTAGTAGGAGAATACCAATTTTGAATATTTTTTAAATTTAAAGCTAAGCATGCATATTGTAATTTTAGGGTAAATGAGGAAGAAATGGAATGTATAACTTCCAAAGTAGTAGTGGAGGAGAAAAAGGGAAGAAAGAACACTCAAATGAGATATGTGCAGACAAATAAACACAGAAAGAATGGGCCACCAGCAGCTCCTCCCAAAAGGAAATATATACAAAAATGCACTTGAAGCAAAAGGAAATTGATCACAGATGTACGACATATAACAGGAGATAAAAGAAGGAATTTAAAGGCTATAGGAAGACATGAGATTCTGAAATATAAGAAAGAACTAAGAGAACATAAAGTGGTAAATATATAGGTAAACTAATACAAATATTGATGCTGTGAAAGAATAAAAGAAACAATACCTTGTGAGATTTTAAAAAGAAAAATACATAGCTTTAAAGTACACAAAAGGACTAGCATAGGGACTGGAGTGACATAAGTGGGAAGGGTGTTGTTCAGAGGAAGGTAAAGATATTGGTCACTTTAAAATTGGGTGAGTTAAAGATACATTCTGTAATTACTAGGTTAACCACTAAAGAATAAAAGCAGACAGTATAATTTTTGGAGTGGTATGGAAGAAAAAGTAGAGTAAGACTAAAACTTCAATCAATCCAAAAGAAGACAAGAAAAGAGAGAGGACAGAGAAATTGTGGGGCAAATAGAACAATGGCAGACATGAATTAAAATACATCAGTAATGATAACATGTAGATTCACCAAATGCTCCAGGTAAAAGATGATAACAGATTCAAATGCCCCCTGGTCCGGCTAGGTCACATAAATGAGTAAACAGCAGGTCTAGGAAAACAACAGCTCATATGTAATGGCAGCTGATGTTCCTTCAGGGTCCAGGGGATAGTAGAGTATAGTGAGGCCTGGGGTAAACTGCTGAGTATATTTGTCTGAAGAAGGTAGCTCTTACAGATTTTTGCTGCCATGTAAGAATGCAAAATCAGTGTTTGGTATGTTAACAAAGCTGGAAATTCAGTGCTTTGTGGGAAATCTGATTTTTAAACACAGCCTACTGATTTTTTTCAAAGAGGAAAAAAAAAAAAAAACCACTAAAAAAAGAGAAAGAAAATGCTATCAAACTTCCAGCCAAGATGGAGGTACAGGTAGACGCACTGTGTCTCCTCACACAACCAGAAGGACAACAACAAATTTAAATACAAAAAACAACCAAAACTGCCAGAAAAATCAAACTGTATGGACGTCCAACAACCAAGGAGTTAAAGAAGAAACATTCATCCAGACCAGTAGGAGGGGTGGAGACGGTCAGCCAGGTGGAGAGGATTTGCAGCAAGGCAGCTGCTGGAGGACGGGGTGGGAAAGGTGGCGGCTGGAGGACCCCACCAGGTACCGGATTGCAGACTGGGTGGTCCCTCATTCGTGTGTGTATAAACCGTGAGGAATACCTGGGGAGCAAGACAGACCGCACAACCCAGGGTTCCAGTGCAGGGAAATAAACCCTCAAACCACTGATTGAAAACACCTGTGGGGGTTGAGGAGCTGGGAGAAACTCCCAGCCTCACAGGAGAGTTCATTGAAGAGACCCACAGGGTCCCAGGACATACACAAACAACCCACCCAGGAATCAGCACCAGAAGGGCCCAATTTCCTTGTGTGTAGTGGGGGAAGTAACTGAAAACTGGCAGAGAGCAGAGCAGGTGGCATTGTTCCCTCTCAGACCCCTTCTGTACCAACAGCATCACAACACAGGGACGTGGTGATGCAGACACTGGCCCGCAGTGTCTGTGTCATTATGGATGAAATGAGACATTCACATGGACTGCCAAGTCCAGTAGAGGAAAAGGGACAGCATGGCTTTTCCCTCAAGGGGAGCAAAAGCCTTGGCCCTTGCCATAACTGGCCTTTATTGGGTTTCTGGTCACATTACATGATGGTCCTCATTTACTATGCACAGGTTTGATTTAGGTGGTTACCTTTTACAGACAACAAAGGAGCCAATGCCTCTAATCACATCACAGAAGAAGGATATTTGCAAATGAAAGAAGGAAAAGTGGTTGAACTGGTTACACTCATCCTAGGAAGGTTTAGCATGGATTTTAGGAAGTTACAATAAGCACTTGCTGTCTCAATTCAGGGTGAAGGAGTTTTTAGCAAAAGCAAGACTCAAAGTGGCCTTGACACATTGCAGGCCTGATTCCTCACGGGAGAACCTATCTGTGGGCGTGGTCCTGTGCATCTGTGAGTGCGAGCTGGGCCCACACCACACAAAATGGTCTCCTACAACATGGGTTGGCCTGCCCTGGTGAACACCTAAGGCTCTGCCACTTACTATGTAATAGGTACACCAAGACAAAAAAAATGGCCCAAATGAAAGAACAGATCAAAGCTCAGGAAAAATACAATTAAGCAACGAAGAGACAGCCAAACTATCAGATGCACAGTTCAAAACACTGGTTATCAGGATGCTCCAGGAACTCACTGGGTACTTCAACAGCATAAAAAAGACCCAGGCAGCAATGAAGGTTGCATTACGTGAAATAAAGAAAAATCTGCCCTGGCTGGTGTGGCTCAGTGGTTGAGTGCAGGCCTGTGAATCAAAGGGTCACAGGTTCGATTCCCAGTCTAGAGCACATGCCTGGGTTGCAGGCCAGGCCCCCAGTAGGGGGCTTGCGAGAGGCAACCACACATTGATGTTTCCCTCCCTCTCTTTCTCCCTCCGGTCCTCTCTCTAAAAAAAAAATTAAATAAAATCTTCAAAAGAAAAGAAAAAAAAATCTATAGGGAGCCAACAGTGATGAGAAGGAAACTAGGACTCAAAACAGTTTGAAGCAGAAGGAAGAAAGAAACATTCAGCCAGAACAGAATGAAGAAACAAGAATTCAAAAAAATGAAGAGAAGCTTAGGAACCTGCAGGAAATCTTTATATGTCCCAACATTAGAATTGGGGTGCCAGAAGGAGAAGTGGAAGAACAAGAAATTGAAAACTTATTTGAACAAATAATGAAGGAGAACTTCCCCAATCTGGCAGAGGAAATAGACTTCCAGGAAGTCCAGGCAGCTCAGAGAGTCCCAAAGAAGTTGGACCCAAGGAGGAACACACCAAGGCACAGCATAATTACCTTAGCCAAGATTAAAGAGGAGAGAATCTTAAAAGCAGGAAGAGAAAAGGAGACAGTTACCTACAAAGGAGTTTCCATAATACTGACAGCTGATTTCTCAAAAGAAACCTTACAGGCAAGAAGGGGTTGGAAAGAAGTATTCCAACTCATGAAAGGCAAGGACTTACATCCAAGATTACTCTATACAGCAAAGCTCTCGTTCAGAATGTAAGGGCAGATAAAGTGCTTCCCAGATAAGATCAAGGTAAAGGAGTTCATCATCACCAAGCCCTTATTATATGAAATGTTAAAGGGACTTACCTAAGAAAAAGATAAAAAATATGAACACTAAAATGACAACAAACTTGCACCTACTAACAGCCAAACCTAAAAAAAAAAAAAAAATCAAACTAAGCAGACAAGTAGAACAGGAACAGAATCATGGGAATGGAGATCACATGCAGGGTTATCAGTGCAGGAGTTGGAGAGGGGAGAGAAGGAGGAAAGGTACAAAGGATAAGTAGCATGAATGGTAGGTAGAAAATTGACAGGAGGAGGCTAAGAATAGTATAGGAAATGTAGAAGCCAAAGAACTTATATGTACAACCCATGGACATGAACTAAAGAGGGGAAATGAGGGTGGGAGGGGGTGTGCAGGGTGGAGGGAAATAAAGGGGGGAAAATGGGACAACTGTAATAGCATAATCAATAAAATATATTAGAAAACTTAACAGTAAAGTTTAAGTTTAAAAAAGTGGTGATGATATCTGCTAAGGGTGGTCTCTCCTCTCTTTCATTTTTCTTTTACAGAAATGTATTCTTCTATATAAACTGTAAGACTATTTTCTTTAATTTCCAAGACAAACACTCCTTGTTAGAATACTAACAGAACTTTCTAAAATTTTATATGAATTATAAATAAATTACCTTTTTGTATTAAAGTATTTTTAGTCTTTCCAAATGTACAGAGATTGTTGTGTCTACCTCAATAAAGTTTTATAATTTTCTTCAAAAAAAAAAAAAAAGAAAATGCTATTAATCCAGTAGATAGGAAAGGGGAAAATGAAACAGGAGATGCAAAGAGCATGGTAAATAAAATTAAAAAACAAAAACATAAAACAAAGGACAAAAGGACTACCCTATCAGTTTTAAGTTACAACCATAAAGGACACATGGACAAAACCAAGGGGGGATGGGATCAGGGGAGGGAGCTGGGGATGGCTAGGGTTGGGGGGAGTAGTGAGTGGAAAATGGAGACAACTGTACTTGAACAACAATTAAAAAAAAAAAAAAGGACCCTTGCAAACCCTTGTAACATGAATGGAAGTGACGGCTTATACTTATAGCACTGAGATCCACACCCTGTAATTTCCATCCTGTTCAACCTTATCATTTGGCTGAAGAGACCTAACATTAAAGGATGGAGAAAACATTGAATATTCCAAACATAAAGTGCATGGAGCACCAGTGGTCACTTAAAATTCCAAATAATGTTTGTTCCATCAGTTCTGCTTACACCAAGTCTCCCCTGGGGCTTACTGGACACTAGGGTTAATCTAGCTGTTAATAAAAATAGTGATGTTAAAAATGTCAGGAAGGATAGAGAGGAGGAAGCAGAGGGGGGAGAAAAGTCAACAATATTCACCTTCTGTTACTAAGTCTGTTATCTGAGCAGTCCTGGATATCAGTTCTTCCCCGTGGCCTATGAGGTAAGGTTCCACATGGTCAGTGTGGCTTCCAGGGTCTTTCAGATCTGGCCCAGCCCAGCCCTGACCAGGATACCAGAGACACCTTTGCCCAGGTTCGTGCCTCTGCCTTTGTTTCCCCCTCTACTTCAAACCAAATCCACCCCGAGGTGAAGCATTCTCTAAAGGTTGCTTAAGGTTCCTGATGAAGTCCCTGTATAAGGAATGCACCAGGTGGCTATTTTTAAACTTAGCTGGACTCTGCAAACATATGTGTAATGAGACAAAGAAAATTGTGTTTATCATAATTCCAGAAGGCACCAGGGGTAAATGGGCTGGCCTGATGGTGCCGGCTCCTGGCAATGAATTCAGCCATGATGGGGACTGGACTCTTTTCATAGGGTGTCTTGCCTGAGGACAGGCCTCTGGTTGAAGCTGCCTCATCCACTGTCACATAGCTATAGGCCTGGGGTCTAATTTCTTCACGGGTTCAGGTAAATATTCAAAGGCCTAAGAGAGATTATTGTCTCCAGAATACAAAGAGAAAAACATAAAAAAAAAACCCCACAAATGTTTCAGTAAATGTCTACAAATACATGATGTTTACTTCTTAATTGTTAAATCCAATATTCAAAGATATTTTATTCTACATGAAAACAGTTGGTTAAATTTTCTCACTTTTTAAGAACACACAGCTATAGAACTCCTGAGAAATCAGGGCCAATCAAAGCTGAATGAGTTACTTACAGTCGATTTCAAAAGCCAAACTATAAAAATGCTTTTCATTTCTTGCAGCCAAAACTTACATTTAACGTGGGACGTGGGTGCCTATTGACATGTTCGGTATGTGTGTGGGCAGCAGAGGACCCAGGGCCTCAGAAAGTCATGAAGACCAGACCCCATGCAGCTAGTGGGCCCGGGAGAGCTGATAGAAGCAAAAGAGATGCAGGGGGACATGGTAGAGGGTTGCTCACCGCTGAGGTGGTCGCTCCTCTGCTCCCTAATTCTCATGAAATCATTCATGAAACTACAGAACCAGGAAAACGCTGATTTCCACTGGATTTCTTGCAGAAATGGTAAAAGGATAAGGCTTGGGGTCCAGATTGGATTCTGAGTGGAAGTGAGTAGACTGCACAATTCAGAAGGGACAGAAAAGCAAACAGGTGAGGGGGGCAGAGAGCCAAAGGGAGCCAAAGCAGGGGTGCGGGTGCAGAGAGCAAAAGAGGGGCCAGATCAGGGGTGATGGGAATAGTGAGAAGGAAGAGGGGCCAGCAGGGATGAGAGGGGCAGAGATCAAAAAGGGGGGTCATAGAAAGGGCAAGGGGCCATGATGAATCACAGTGCCAGGAATTAGGGTTCAGATCAAGTTTTACCAAATTCTTTGAGAGGCAAGGATGCCCCCAAGTGAGAAATGTTACATGCGTTTCCTAGTGTATGCTCTTCTGAAACACAACCTGTCACAGTTGTCTGGGGCTAAGGATGGGTTAAAAAGAGAAATGACCAGGGGTCCTTCCTAAGGGCTTCCCTTCAGAGATTCTCATTCATTAGAAGAGCAGGGAGAAGGGCTAGTCAAGTGCTGCACAGAAGACCTCAACCCCACCGGTTCCCACAGTGCTATCACAGCAGCTTCTCAGGTGCGCTGAGAAGGTAGTATCTGTGAGCAGTTATAATGAACCAATATTAAATACAAAATGAAACAAAACAAAAATTCAGGTGGAGCAGGAAACCATAGAAAATGAACATTTCTCTCTGAGCTTTGCTCAGAGATGGGAAGTGGTAAGCAGAGAGCAGACGAAGCCCATTATTTTCGGCTTGTTTCTACTTTAAATAAAACAAGCATAAAGAACTTGAAAAAATATTTGCTGTTAGCCTCAACTTTGGAGTCACTTTAACTCACCCTCGTCCAAGAGCCCCTATAAAGGCTCCAGGATGATTCCCTTCTGATTGCTCCAGATGTTGTTTCTGCTGCATTTCAGGTCTGCCTACCTCCCGAGCCACGCACCTGCTCCGTGGGCCCAATGCCTGCATTAATCAATCCCTCTGTTCTCTCTCTCCTCAGGGTCCTATGCATCTGGGCTTTTTCTGCAGGTACTCATCCAGGCATCAGGCTGATGAGGATACCAGCCATTAATCTATATTCACATAGCCAGGTCCAGGTACCACCTTGGATGGACTAGCCTAGGACTCTGAGACATACAGTAAGTGACTATTACACCTCAGTTAATAGAAACTTGAGTCTTAGCCTTTAACTCTGGTGGCATATGAACCACCCTGGAAAACTGGCCTTGCCACTGTTTTTAAACAGACCACTCATCCAACTCCAGGCCAGTCTTTTCCATTGCCAGTTGGACAGTTTCTGCAGATGTTTCATTAGCATCCAGTCCACATACTCATAAAATGTTAATAACAATAAGAATCATAGCAAATACTTCTACATGTCACTTACTTGTTACTATTAGCTACTGCTAGCTATATAGGTACAAACTTGCTGAGCTGATATTCAAGACCCTTTACAATAAAAGGGTCAAAACCTACATTTAACTTGTTCAATCAGTATTTCTTGAGTACCTGCTATGGCAGGCCAGGCTTGCTGTGGTGAACCAAAAAGACATGATTCTCATCTTAATGGAGCTTAGAGCCTACTGGGGGAGAAGCCATTAAGCACACACATATATACGTAACCAACTGTGTTGTGTGCTAAGTAAGAATAAGAAGAGCATTGCCACCAGGGAGGACAGTGGGACAAGGGCCAGTTTAGATGGTGGCCTGGGAATGCATTTGGAAAAAGAACACAGGGATCTAGGAAAGCTTGTCAGAGTGGGAGGAGCTTCCAGGGCATTAGGAATGGCCAGTGAGAGGGCCTAAGCCGGGCACACTGAATACTTTGGTGACCCCTTTACAGCACTTCAGGCAGTGCTTTCTAGGTCTTGCCTTCACCATCACTCTATCTCCTTCAGATCCTTTGTTACAGGTCCTAAGAAGTATGCATATTTATCCACAGGGTATCCATGGTCTCTCAGCCTCATACATGCCCTCCAAGACTCTGCTTTGTGTTGCCCCTGGAGCTGGAAGTCTGCAAGTGATTTTCTCCAGCACCCTTACCAACAGGTTTCCCATTAAGTTGTACTTGTTGGAGGCACAGGAAGGAGAGCATCAGAATAAACACAAAATCTTCCTGCATTTAGCAATTCCAGGGTAGCAGCAAGATGGGTGATTTTAAACTGTTACCAAACCACATAACCCAGCTCAGCACTGAACCAAGCAGATATCATGAATGGCAAACACAATTTTTACACAGAGGTTCAAGAATGGCATCACATCTGTACAGGGTTCATGATAAACCCATTGAGTAGTATTGACCTAATCACACAGGAGACTCCTCAGCTTGCCCCATGGAATACCATGACATCATGGTCATCCCAGGGAGGAAGTGTGGCTTACTTACATAATGCACCTGCCAAGGCTGCCTGTGCCCACTTGACAGTTGAGCCAGGACTAAGAGAAGAACTGGTATAGGGTTACCACCATCCCATGGCAGGAGGCTCAGAATTGTTCCTCTTCTGGAAGGTCTGGTGACTTGCACAGACTAAAAACGGGAGCTGTCATGTTTCAAATAACGATGTAGGGTATGGATTTTAGATACTTATGGTCCCCTGTTTTGGAAAATTTGGATGTTGCTACCAGGTTTCTATCCAGCCATTTTGGGCTTGTTTTTCAGCTTTTCTCTATTTCATACTTAACACATATCTCTTTGCCTTAGCATGGCCTTTTGTCAACAGTATTCCCTTTTACTTCTCCTAGTCCATCCTCTTCTTTTACTTGTGGTTTCTTTCCCTTGTCATTTAAGCTTTCTCAGCTATGCACAGAAATCCAACAGAGAAGTGTTTTGTGTGGGGGAGTCCTTCCCTCACAGGCAGTGCTGAAAGCAGCAGGTGCCTCTGCAAAGACTTTGGTTGAACCTTAGACCCACACCCAGCAGCTGCTAATCCTGGCCTTTCACTCTTAAAAGCGGTAAAATGGACTTAAGTCAAAAAACAAGTGTGGTGGGAATTAACTCTCTCTTCTTGAACTCAAGTCACTCTTGCCTTAACTTTTTCCAAAAACACTAAGCTGATTTTTCTCACCATAAGAAGAGAGAATGATTATTTTGCTGGTATAGACAGTGTGGCTTAACTTGGAGGTGGTGAGGCATGGATTTCACTAATCAGATGAACACAAGCTGTGGGTAGGGGGAGTGCAGTGGTGGGAGGTGGGGGTGGGAGGGTAGCTTGCAAGGTGCCAGAGCTTCAAAAAAAGTACACATTTCCCTGGCTGGGAATAGGCCCCCAGGAAAGGAATTGTCACACAAGATAAAAAAAAAATCTATTTTCTTTTGGAAACTGAGTCTATGCTTTCAGTGAGCAAAGGGCAAACGTAAAATAGACCTACTTTGCCCTAGGGAGACAAAGGTGAATGACACATAGTCCCTGTCTCAAAAGTGCTCATGACTTATGAGAGAGGTTTAGAAACACACACATGCAAACAATGACATATTAAAAATATTATCTTGAGTGCTGCAGAAGTATGAGTTTGCTTAAAGAGGAAGAAGCAAGTAATAGTGTTTAAGACAGAGACTCAAGAGAAGCTTCCCACGAGACATGAGATTTGAATTTGGTCATTTAAATATGAGTAGGAGTTTGTCTGATGGGAGACAAGAAAGAGCCTCTGGGGCATCGTGTGCAAAGGCAGGTGGTGTGCAAGCGCTGGACCTGCTGGGGAAGACGCTGCTGTGGCTCAGGCAGGGGAGAGAGGGCTGGGAGAGGGGGTCTACAGAGGTCACCTGACGTGCCCTAAGGTTCCAAAGTAACATAGCTCCAAGGTCTACCTAACCAGGTTTCTTGACTCTCCTTTCAGCACTCTTTTCTCTGGACCTTGGTGCCTTTATTGCCAATGAAATGTAGCCATGGGAAACTAGAATCATTTTCAGTAAATGCCATCAGATGCTGTGGCACAGTGGGAGGCTCAAGGAGATATCAGGTGGAAGCACAGAAGAGTGAATGAGAAGGTGGATTATGACGACGATGATAATAACCTGAACAAATTTATTATTGGTCAAAGAGCCAAATAACACATCATATAGCCATTTTTCTTAATTAAGAAAATAAAGTGTACCAGGGCAGAGGAAGGTGATAACAAAAGTGATAATGATTGCAACAAATGCTCCTTGTACTTCATAAAATCCTCTTTTATGTACATTATTTCATCACAAGAATAAGATAATTCTATAGTATGGACAAAGTCAGTATGCAGTCCATAGCCAAACAGAATAAGATCTATTATTATAACTGTTCATTTGAGGCTATCACTGGTGTCAAAACACAAACAGATGCCTTCACGCTGAGGGATTTGGAGCCAATTCCACATAAACCAGAAGGTTAGAGAAAGAGAAAGCGGAGGTGTGCCCAGGCTGTTTACTTAGGAAGAAACTGTTTCGCTTTCAAGTGACAGGGGCTTTGGAGTTACGTAAGAGAGCACAGCAACGAGCATGGAGAAATGAGCACAGCACACTCTTTGGACATTTTAGGCCCTACAATACTTTTTCCAGAATAAGGGTTATTTTCATTCCAAAAATAGTCACTGCCGATCAGACTGCTTAGTCTTGAGAGTGGAAGTAAAGACATATATCAGGATCAACCATTCTTTTTCTATATTCCCGGCATTTCCCTGTTTTATGAACACCATCGATTTGACATCACCACCTCTATAGGCATATCTCCTGAAATTCCATTTCGAGATATCTAAATTGGAAGCAGTCTTCTCTCCCCCCGCCCCCCACTCACAACTGGGAGCCCTTGCAATGAAACACAAAATTTGCAAATGAGGTTTGAGAGCAGAGGGAGGGCTGTCCATGACACAGTAAAAGCAAATTGCAGAGTATTTTTTTTATACAACACAAACCCCTGTTAATGTATGTTTGCACGAAAAAGGAGAAAGGTATGGAACAATAGAAGCCAGTCTGTGGAGGAAGTGGGAGGGAGGAAGTGGGAAGTAAAAAGAGGGGCGACATTGTTCACTTTTCTTCATATATTCTCATAAAGTTCACACTTGTTACAACAACCATAAAATGTCACACTTTTCATCTAATTGAATAGAAAACAATGAATACAAAAAAGTTCACAAGAAAAACAGATCCCACGAGTAAAACAATAAATCTTTTAAAAATTGATTGAATAAATATTCCCTGAGAAAAATATATCCCATAGCAGAAAAATAGTCTTTTAAGGCCCAGGTATCTGACAGGTAATCTGCCAGCCCAATGCTGCCCCCGTGATTCCCAAGGTAGAGATACTTGAAGATTTTCAGAAAAGTAATTCATCTAATAATATCTAATACCGTAAATAAGCAGGCCAATGGGATTCAACCACTGACCACAACTGTGTTTGTCACTGGCAGCCACCAGGCATTATGCTAGCAATTTTAACTGTATCTGGAAAAGAAAATTCAGTCCTTGGGTTTAGGGCACTAAATTTCTAACATAAAACTGACAAATAAAGGGGATGAAGTATAGAGCAGCCTTTCAGAGATGTGTCCCAGTCCTGGGAGTCTGTGTGAGTTCTGCAGGGAAAAGAGCAAGGCCTTGGAACCAAGCAGTCCTGCTGTCACATTCCAGCTCATCTACTACTTGCTGCATGGCCTTGGATGTTTTCTAATACACAAATGGGGGTAAGTATTCCTTTTCTGCAGGTTGTAGTGGGAAGTGAGTAAGATCATATATTTAAGTCACCCTGGCAAGCAACAAGATACAGAGCTGTAATTACTAAATCATTCCAACACCCACTGATAAAGAGTGGGCCCTCTCTGCTCACTCTTCAGGAACATACATTTGTAACAGTGCCCCTCCCCCATGCATAAATGAGGACTTTTAATCATGGGACAAAATTTGAATCCTGGGGACCTTGTTAAAATGCAAATTATGATTCAATAGATCTGGAGAGATGCTGCATTTCAAACAAACTGCTGGTGATGCGGATGCTGCTGGCCTGTGTGCCTCAACTGGAGTAGCAAAGCTCTGGGGTAAAGCTCTTATGAACGGACTTTGAGACAGGGTCAGCACTTCGTCCTGGTGCCTGCACACTTCATGTGCACTTCCACGTGCAGCACTTCTCACACCACTGGGGATCTCCTGTCTGCTCCACTGGGCTATCAGCTCTGCAAGGCTAGGAGCCCAGCCTCTCGGCCGGGCCCCGAGTGGCTGCGGCACTCAGTTTAGACACTCAGTTCAGGCAGGAGTCAATGAGCCAATGAATGAATTGACCCACGAATGTGGCAAATGAATGACATTCGGAGAAATTGCTGTTTATTCATGTTAAAAGCCTAATGGGTTTGAATTCCTTATATTTTTAATTACTAGGCTAACTTCATATATTATTAGTGTTGTTGGAATTAAATTCTTCATTAAGCTTGATATTCAGGTAAAAGAACAATCAGAAAGGATTAATCTTGGACATTCACTCTAGAAATATAAAGTTTCAAGTTTTCTCCTTACTATAACACAAAAAGGAAAGATCCAGAGCCCCCTTCTCCTCTTAAGTGAAGTCACCTGTCTTCAGGAAACAGTCACCACAGTTCCCAATACCTCACAGGGGCAACGAAACAGTCATGCTGGCAGCTCGTTACCGGAATTAGCCTAGATTCTCTTCTAGGGCATCTAACAGATTTATCCCTTGCTACTCCAGTGTGTAGGTCTTCTAAGTAATTAAGGGTCACTAAAAAACAACAAAACCATTCATTGTTTTTATGACAAAGTATAGCAAGTTTTCCAACTGGGGCTTCATATCAGCATCAAGTCATATATTCTTTCCACAGTTCATCCTACTGCGTGGACAACTGGAGATTACACTTGCTAACTACACTAATATGGCAAAATCTAGTGTTATTGCTAGGAAGGCAGCTGAAATTTAAGTTTCACTAGATAACAACAAGAAACACTTCAAATTCAATCTATTTACATAACATAATTCTTTTCATCAGAACCTCAAGTCCTAATTTAACTGGTCAGTTCAGGGCCTGTCTTGTATGGCCCTTTTGTTGCAAACTGGGCCACTGCATATGGACAGTATAGCATCTATTTCTCAAGCTCTCCACACGTGTTAAAAATGTTAGTTCTGCAGCCTAAATGTTCAAAAACATGAGTATTTTTGGCTATAGTTCATCTTCTCTATAGAATAAGAGGATGCAGAGAAGCAGTACATTAAATTTATAATAGAGAAAACTTTATTTAGGTATGTTTAAAAAATAAAAGTCCAGCTTTGATTTGATCAGGTCACCCCAGGTAGTCGGACATGTTAACCTTTGTCAGTAAAGGCATCCCCATTTCCTGAATGGAACCCTTCTGGAGGGTAAACACTCTCCCCAGGCTTCTGACAAACTTTTAGACCATTCATTAATTAATGCTTTCAGCACCCCTGTGGCCTGGTTATGCATTTTATTTTCTTAGTTCCAAAGGCTGTCAATGAAAATACATGTTCCTTAGCAGACATCTATATTTTCTTACAGAGGAGTTGGTTGCCCATTCATGATACAAAGCAAATGTTCATTAGGATGATGGTTAAGATGGCCCAGACTATTTCCAAGTATTTTCATAGTTGGCAGCTCTCCACCTTCCTCTTCCTATAACCCAAGAAACTTAAATGGTTAGTCTTCCTCAGTGGGTAAAGATATCTAGGTAAAAGCAGTCGAAGAATATTCAGAGTAGTTTCCTAGAAAGACATTCTTAGAAAAGCTCCCTATTTAGGGCTCTCCTTAGAATACCATGGGGAGGGTCCATTCCTACAAACTTTCTGAAGTCCACCATAAAGCTTAACTAAAATCTTTGACTCACAAGTCACTTTTGGGAATTTTTGCAAGTGGAAAATTATAGATATGCACAAACCTTGGGTGCGAAAGCTTATGAATTTCTATATTGCAACAATGTTTATTATTCAAATTTGGGAAAATCCCTTTCCAAAAATAGATCAACCATGGAGTATCCATATAATGTAATTCTATAGAGACCTTTGAAAAGCTTTAATACAATATTTAAAGATATAAAAGTATTTATGATTTAGTATTCCACAAATAAGTACATAATGAAATAGCATGTCTAGAATTATCTCAATTTTCTAAAAATTATATTTGACAAAAAAAATAAACTCAAAAGTGAACAATTATCTCCAGATGATAGACTAGGGTGAGTTTAAATTTTTTCTTTTGTACTTTCTGAATTTTCATAGCTTTATATTTTCCACACTAAATATGCCCTGCTTTTGTAATTAGAATATAAAGTGTTTTCCTCATTCTTTTCTCTTATCAGCATGAATATAATCTTCATATATGTAGAACTAATTAATTACTAGATTAGCAGGAAATAACAAGATGAGAAAACATATAGAGAATCTACTATATAGATTTGTCATTAACTTCTTCTATTTAAATAAATTCCTCCTCTGGGTAGATTCTCTACCAACTAGCTCCAATTTCTACTAGCTGATCCTTTTTCTGAAGCAGTTCAAAGATTCCTAGTAAATCCAAATGAAAATTCCAGGAAGACAAGGAAATAAAATGTGCAAAGGAAGCTGGCGTTGGCTGTACACAGAGAGGTGGAAACCATGAATATGAATGGATGGAGCTTTTGGACGACAGGATAAAGGGAGAGGGAAATGCTATTCAAATGACAGCTGCCAGCTCTCTTCACACGGTCATCCCCTCTGCCTGCCCCCTTTCAGGGCCTTGATTCCCACCTGCAAGGACGCTGTGGTGTCACACTCCAGAAGCACAGAGGATAAAAGGCCACTGTGTTGAAAGCTTGTGCCTCATAGAATAACAACAGGGCTCAAAGTGCTTAAGAATACGTGTTGCTACTTTTCATATTAATCACAGCATTTGCCAAGCTACTCCCCAATCTCTTGGGAGGTACACGGGTGAACTTTGTTTAATTGGCTTTGGGAATTTTATAAGCTGTGCTAGACCATTAATTAGAGAGGATGTTGGAATTAAGTCTGTGATATGTATGTTGGGGAGGGGAAAGCTGGTTATGCCATGGTCTTGGAAAATCATTTGCAAATGTCCCTTTGGACAAACTTAAGAGAAAGTAGAAGAAAGTTAGGAGAACTCCTTACTAAAAAAGTTTAAGACACCCATACCCAAATTTTTGTTCAAGTACCTAATCTCTTTGAATACAAATACCACTTAACAGTGCTTATATTATTTAACCTTAATGCCAGAATCTTCTCATCTAGACCAGCAGAGAAAACCCTGATTTGTAGTATCAGGGTCTCTAATCACATGCTTTTAGCTGGAGATGAACAAGACAAGCAGCGCTGTGCCTGGGCACATGCACCATTGAAGGGACTGAAACTCAGCACCAGCAGCAGTTGCTAATGTAGAGAGAAAGGCCCAGAACTGCTGAATCTTTTGATTTTTCTAGAATAACTGGTAATCCAGATTTTTATGTAAAAGTGTGTTTTCACAGGTTGAAAATTAAAAAAGAAAATCAGCCCTGGCTGGTGTGGCTCAGTGGATTGAGCGCGGGCCTGTGAACCAAAGGATTGCGGTTCGTTTCCCAGTCAGGGCACATACCTGGGTTGCAGGCCAGTTCCCAGCAGGGGATGCATGGGAGGCAGCCATACATTGATGTTTCTCTCCCTCTCTCTCTCTCCTTCCCTTCCCCTCTAAAGATGAATAAAATGTTTAAAAAAAAGAAAATCTTTGGAGCAACAAGTATAAAGGTCACATGGACAAAAACTAGCAGGGGTTGAAATGGGAGGGGGATGGGGAGGGCTGGGGCGGTGGCTGGAATGGGAGCAAAAGACAGAAAACTGTACAAGAACAACAATTAAAATAAATTTTTAAAAAAATCAATGCTTTCTGTGTGCAAACAAAACATTTTTGAGGGCCAAAACAGGCCCATGGAATGCCAGTTTGCAACCTCTGATCTAAAAGAACAAGACTTTAGCACAGAATTTACAAAGTACAAGTTACTAAATTTACCTGCATATGCATAAATTATCATCTAATACATGGACTAGAAAAGAATTCTACATTTAAATTCTAAACTGCCTGACAAATTACCCTAATCAGCTTCCTCTGTTTTCCTCCTTTTATTAAAATAGGAATCATATACTACAGTTTTATAATCTATATATTTTACCCAAGGACTTAAAAGAGCAAGTGCACTTATTTTTATACTTCAGAGACTCTGCTAATGACATTTCTTTTATGTATGAAAAAACTGGAACAGAGAAAAATCACATAGAAGTCAGAGGATGAGGCTGGAAGCCAACAGTCTTGTCTCCTTAATCAAATAAGACCCTTCTCTAAAGGATGACCAGGAATGCAAGCCTACTAACCACGTAGGCTTATGAAGCAAGTCATCATATAAACAAATTACTCTTCTTATAGTCCCAGCAAGAGGAACTCAGGTCCTCATTTTGAACACACAGAAAGGAAATATGTCAGGCTAAGACATCTGTCTTTAATAACTGGAACATTAATCACATCTAATCCAATGTATATTTCCACACATGCCATTTATTAATTTGCTTTCCATACATGCCATTTCAGGTTAGACTAAGAACATCCGGTTTGTGAGGGAAATGAGTCATACCATCTACTCATTCACCTTCTGAGGGACAAGGTAAAGCAGGAAATGAATGCTTTTGTGAGTGTGTGTGTAGGTACAGGAAAACAGTATATTCTACTACTGAAGGATCTCAACATTGGGGCATCACTTTTCTGGATATTGTTTGTAAGTTTCAGAACTGTCTTATACTGGATTGAATTATAATTTTGCCATTAAGATTTATGTTGAAATGATTTATAATACATAGATATCACTCCATGTTTATGAATTTTTCATTTAAAAATCAGCCTGCCAATCAGTCTTATTCAAAAGCAGCCTTGAGTTAAATTTCCGTTTTTTACACCTAACTTAACTGCATCTTGTTCTTAAGTGCTGGGGCATACTTGACCAGGCTGGGAAACTACTGAGAACTTCCAAATAATGGTTGAAAAATCACCACTAAAGTGAATATGACAGAAACCAGAAATCCAGAACAGAGGGACTACATTTCCTTTGAATTTGGTTCAACTTCTTTAGCTTTATCTTTGTCTCAAATTCCCTAAATTGGAACAAAACTGTGACTTACCTATAAGGTATCCTGTGAGATGTACAGTTCCTCTGCAAAGCTGCTTTAGGATGCAACCCAAACTGCAAAAGCACGAACAGGTGTCCTTACTTGACAGATGGAAAAAATCCTTGTTTAAGCTCCAGTTACAGCAATAGGACCTTCAAAAATGTGCTCTTTTTGAGATGGAGCAGTCTTTTGAGCAAAGTAATATTCTTCCAGCATGGGAATGTGTCAGAGGATTGATAGGGCAACCTTTGGTTTTTTGCTTGAGCAAAAGAGAAGTTGTCGGGGAAAAGGAAACTGAAAAACCTGATTGCTCTTTCAGGGAGAGTATCCTCAACAAAAAGGACAAACATTGGAATAAAACCCTGTTTGTCCTTCACTCTTGTGCCACCAGCTCAGCTACCTTCTTTCTTCCAAACACATACCATTCCTCTTCCTACCAATTGGGTAGATCTCCACTTTCCAGTCATGTTTTGCTAAGCATGGTGCTGCAAGCTCTACTCTCATATTTCATTGCCTGCTATCAGATCAAATGGGATAATAAGAGAAGTCTCCATTTCAAACCCCAAACAAGCAGGTTCAGCTACACAAGACCTAGAACTATGTCGGTGGAGTCGCTAATGATAGACTCCTACATAATATAAAAAGCAAATAATATTTATATATTCAAATTCCACTGCCTGTTTCCTATTTGAATGCTCATTTGCCGACTGAATTACCCTTCACTTTTTCCCTAAAGTCCAGGGAGTAGAGAGTTATCTCTTTAACTTATATCCTACCTGCAGCATTTTACCTATGAGTAACACAACTATAATATATCCCATACTGGATTAAAGGTAAGCATTAGATATCATTTTAAAAAACAAAACATCCTTTAGCCAGCTGAGGACTGTTGATGAAAACTCTAGTCCAGAAAGGACCAAAAACACAGCAGGTGTCCCACTCCTCACCAGGTGCACAGCCAAGGCAGCCACAGCCAATCAGACAGTGGCTCTTACTGCCTTCAGAATCTTTCTTAACTCAGCCTCGCCAGGCAGGCACTCCGGATGGATCAAAGACTTTGTTAGGTTGCCTCCAAACCCTCAGTCCACCAGGATGCCAAAACTAAACTCTCACAGACAGGAGCATCTTCAGCCTTTTGAAAGAGAATATCACAGAATAATAAGCACCAAATAAAAATAAAATCTTTTTATTTAGTATTTAACCTAAGTTTTGTGACAAAAGCTTCCATTATCTTGTTCATCTCCCTGCTTATTTCTTGGCAACCTCCCTCAGAGATCTGCTAACCTGTTTTTGTTTGTTTGGTGGGTGGGTGGGTGGGTGAGTGGTGGGGCTGGTCTTAAAGCCATGAGTATGAACTGATCAGTCTCTTCAGAGAATCAGAGGTGTTGACCCCATTGTTTCCCAATTCAGGGCAGTGGAAGCCAGACTCCAGCCACCTATTTCTTCAAAAATGAATAGCCTGGGATGACTAAATTGGACAGTGAACCTGATGTATATGTGGAGCCCAAAAACCAACAGGAAAAAGGAGGGTAGAGAGAGAAGGGGATTAAAAAAAAAAGTGAATCTAATCTTTTCTTTACAAGATACCTACATTTTACTTGAAGAAAAAAAATCAACCATAAATGTCAAACAGCAATTTTCTATCTCATTTTTATCATTCTCTCCATCCTTTCCAATTCAGAGCCAAAGTGCCTACAAGGCCAAGATAAGACCAAGTAACAAGATCTTCAACTTCTCTCAAATTAACAAGTTATCGTAAGTGAAAATGAAAGTGGAGGCGATCCAGGCCCAGCAGATGGGCTGCTCTTCACTCTGGGAAAGGAGAGCTGGCCTGGAAGGTGGCCCTGCCCGCTCCGTCCAGCAGTCCTGACCTGGGCCCAGCAGCCTGCAGCTCCCTGCACCTCTGTCTCTTCTCCCTGTTTATTTTGCCCCCGATTCTGACTTAACCTTGCTTGACATGGTGATTGGACCCCTCTAAAATTTGGCTGCCCGTGTCCTGACCAGTATGGCTCAGTTGGTTGGGCATCGTCTCACAAAGCAAAAGGTTGCCAGTTTGATTTCCTGGTAGGGGCACATGCCTGTGTTGTGGGTTCACCGGCCGGGGCACAAGCGAGAGGCAACTGATCGATGTTTCTCACATCAATGTTTCTCTCCCTCTCTTTCTCCCTCCCTTCCCCTCTCTCTAAAAATAAATAAATACAATATTTAAATAAAATGAAATTTGGCTGCCCGGTGGCACCAGAATCATAGAATCATTGAGGTAGTGGACACTGTCATGTGATGCCCAGATCCCTTTAGGACATTGTCCTCCCCACCCCCACCCATTGCTGGGAGTACTGGAGGCTGCCAGCTCTTGGCTGAGTGCCCCTCCAGGACTTAGTTACAGGGAGGTGCCTGGCTGAAGGGCATTATTCACTGGGGTTTAGACAGCTCTCCTCCAAAGGCTGACTGATGGAGGAACATGCATAAAGGCCTGGTCCCCTTGCTTTAACTTCTCCACTCAACTTCTTCCTCTGCCCAGTTCTGCTGCTCTCATTTCTCTGTGAGGCATTGTCCTCATCAGTGGTCCCTAATACACCTCCTACATGCAAATCTCGGTATCTCAGTATCTGCTTCCTGGAGAACTAAGCTTCAATCATCAGAAACAAGGTATAAATAGTCCTTCATTATCCTTTGCTGCCTTTTAAATTCATACATTGTTTGTTGAATCCCTGACCCTTACATCAGCCACATTCAGACTTTGGTATTAAGCAGATACATGGAGACCTGGCCAGGTTGCCCACCAGTCCAGTTATAACTAGACTACAAGATTTGTGCCACAACATTAACACATGCAGTCCTCCTTCACTTTTGTGCGGTTCTTGATATACATGTATTTCATCGACCATAGTTTATTTAAATAACACTAGTCCCACAACATCCAGTTCAGATTTCAGTTACACAGTATATTAGTAATTGCATGAAGTACAAAGTCTGCAGGTAGCCCTTCAGTCCACAAATCACTATGTGAATAGCAGGTATGCATCACGACCAGTGACCAGTCACATTGCTTCTTTCCTAGCCTGTCGGTGTTCAGTCACTGCACATGGGAGCAGTACAAGCAAGAGCTGGTGTGATGTTTGGGCCCAGGGATTGGATAGATAGAGGAAGGACAGCCAGAGAGCAGGATCCACTTGGCTATACAGTGGTTACTGGCAGGCCTTCCCCTCAAGGGTCAGTGTCTTGAAAAGCACAGGGTCTTTAAAGGGTACTAGGTATGTTAATCCATCCACCTCCAAACACAGGAAAAATGGGACCAGTATCAGACCCATGTGTTAGTTTCCTGCAGTGGTTATAACAAATTACCACAAACTTAGTGGCTTGAAAGAACACAAATTTATCATCTTTCATCTTATAGGTCAGAAATCTAAAATGGGTGGCGGGGTTGTGTTCCTTCTGGAGGCTCTAGGGGAGAATCCATTTCCTCTCCTTTTCCAGCTTCTAGAGGCTGTCCACATTCCCTGACTCATGGCCCCTCCTCACACTGACTACTGCTTCTGTCCTTGCACCTCCGCAGACTCCCACCCACCTGCTTCCTCCTTTTAAAGCCCTCTGGGATCACAGAGGTCCCACCCTGATAAACCAGGATAATCGCCCAACTCCATATCTTCAGCTGAATCACACATGCTAAATCTCTGTGGCCACATCAGATAACACATTCACAGGTTCTTGGAATTACAACATGGACATGCTTGGAGGCCCATAATTCTGCCCACCAATCCCATTGGGATTTTCCAAATGACAGTGCTCTCCTGGAGAGTGACCCCCATTTGGCTACCACAAAGGGAAAGATGTCTGCAAACATCTGTGTCTGTATCTGGACTCCGTGGGAGGGGGCAATAATAAAGAAATGATTTCCACTGCTGTTCCCAGCCCTGTTAGCTTTGCCCAAATGGCCGCTCATGCCTCTAGTCCCTAGATACATTCCACGTCAAAAAGGACACTTTCCAGTAAGTCTGAGAAGTGTTGCATTCAGTCTCCCCCTTTGGATACTCTCAGTTCTTACTGGCATATCAGGGATCTTGATAGGTCCCACAGTAAGAAACCTCTTTAATGTGTTTAACTCTGAATTTTGTAATGTATGTATGTATTTTTAAGTCCTTACCCGAGGATATGTTTATTGATTTTAGAGAGAGAAAAAGGTAGAGAGACAGAGAGAAAAGACATCAATCCGTTGCCTTCCATAGGCACCTCGACCGAAGATCAAACCCATAACCTAGATATGTACCCTGACTGAGAAACAAACCTGCAACATTTTGGTGTCTGGGGTGGTGCTTGATTAACTGAGCCACCTGGCCAGAGCTGCACTTTATTTTTCACATAACATTTCATGGGACACTGTGGGAATGCTGCACAGTTCTGCAGGAAGTCGCACACCTCCCAGGCTCCTCTTAAGAGCAGACTGCGGGAAGTGCCCCTGCCCTGAAGGAGTAGTTCTCCCGCACCAGCCCTCGGGTGCACTTTGGCAAACCCAGAACCTGCCTACTGACTCCCATGCACAAAGTAGGTAAAGTGACATATTCTTTGTGTGTCTGAGTTCTGCCTGCCCTAAGACTCATTTCTTGAAGAGCTGGGGTTTTTCCCCCCTCTCTCTTTTTCCTCTCCTTGACTCTAGATCTCAAACTAAACAGGAAAGAAAATGACCAGGAAATAACAAGTCACCAAATATACTCATGGACTTTGCTTTTCTCTCTTACCTGTCAAATCAAATACTTGGGCAGACTGCCACATGAATACTAAAACATTTTCTTCTTTCAGCGAAAGGGCTGCTGTTGCCAAAATCAAGAAGACCGCACTCATCGTCTTATCACTGGTGTGTTCCAGGCAGACCCAGAAGCTCTACTGAAGGAGAGGTTTCATCCACTGGAGTCTTTCTCAGGAATCTCTAAGCATTTTGAGGAACCACAGAATCTCAGCGTCAGAAAAACTGAGAGATCGGTCATTTGATTTTCTTCTGAATCCTGGAATCTTCCATCAATATTTCTAAAAGGCACTTAATGTATGTTTCACACATTTTACAACCATCATCTATCTTTCAATTACTATTCAACTGAAAAAATCCTGTGTCCAAGAGCCTGGGTAACTTGCCAAGACTAGGCCAGGCTATGTTCCTTTTCCTGTGTCTGAGATGGCTTCTCTCAGCACATATTTCATTAACAAAAATAGCAAATGCTATCACGTGCTTAATGGTAAACACTGTGCCAGGCCTTTTAATTATGTCACTTTATTTCAACTTGACCACTGCCCTATGATGATGTAATACTGCTACTTTACAGACAAACACACACAACTATTTACTGAGTGTTTTACTATATTTACTGATATGATTTACTGAGTGTTTTCCCTGTTGTCTTTCCAGACAGAAGGGTCCTCTGTATATCTCAGAATTTGTAGAGCATTTATTCATCATCCTACTCTTGTTACTTGCCATACTCTGCACAGTGCTTAATTTCTCCTCACTGGGCATCTCTTCACTACTGTGCATCCTTGAGTGTGCTGCTCATCACACACACTCTCTAAACATAAACTGTTCTACAATAGATCTTATGGCAATCAGGATTGGCAAGAAAACCTGTGTCTCATAAAGGGTTTCCAGGTCTCAGTTGATTTCTTGGTTGTTTCGAGAAGCAGCTGCACAATGGCATTTAGCACAGGCCATTAAACTGAGTAGTTTGTCATTGATGAATGCCCTGGCTACCACGGGAACAAGTGGCTGTTACCCTGAACCCCCTCGGATCTACTGGCAAGGCCAAGGTTGAAAGAATCTCTGAGTCAGAGTTGAGTCTCTAACATTAGCAAAGTGCTCAACCAATATCTTTTTTCAAATGACCGATTACAAAGACATATCCTACAGATTCAGCATTTAGAAACTATAACCTCCTTTACCTCTAGAGTAATTCTTAGAAATAATTCATCTAGGAGGAGCTTTAGGTTCTTCAAGTAGTCATAGTGGATAATGATAAATAATGATAAATTATTTTTTCTTTTGAGATGAATTTGGCAAGCTGATGACTTTGCTTTTTTTAATCCTCCCCCAAGGATATGTTTAATTGATTTTAGAAATAGAGTAAGGGGTTGGGGAGAGAGAGAGAAAGAGAAAGAGAGAGACATCAACTGTTTGCCTCCTGTACGTGCTCCAACCCAGGATCAAAACCACAGTCTTTTGGTGTATGGGATGATGCTCCAACCAGCTGAGCCACCTGGCCAGGGCTTTTTATTAAAGAATTTAAAGTTACTTGTTAGGAAGTTAAGAACAGACTACCAATAGAGAACTGTGAACTGGCTCCAACCAAGAGCCCCACACCATTTTGGGAAAACAAAGGCATACATTTGAGAAATATGACTATTTTGGTAATATGCACCAAAGACATTTAAATACTGTGAACAATTTGCGAAGAAACTATTTTACCTATATCATAATAAATACCTTTCAGCCAAAGCAGTGATTTCCAACCAGGGTGCTGCAGCACACTGATATGTTGCAAGAATTTTTAAAACATACAATACCTGAGTATTTAGTCTGGGGCACTGACCTCTTTTCCCTTAGATTATTAAATTAAAAAAAAAAGACAACAGCTAACATAACAATAGCCATCTGATGTGAATGAATCAAAATTATAGTGTGCTGCAGAATTTTAGAATTAGTTTATGTGTGCCATGAGATGAAAAAAAAACTAAAAATCACTGAGCTAAAGCATGCTATCTTTTTACTTAATCTCTTGAACTCTCAATACGAAATGTTGATGTGTCGTATCTAATTAAATTTGCCACCAAAACAGTGGTTTGCAGACAGAGGAACAACATTAGTGTGGATACTTAAAATAAGATAGTAAATTACTTGGTCTAAATAACTCATTAGAACAGAACCAAGGTCTCCTAATCTTCCAATCCTCCCACTACTCCAGGGAAGGCAAACGACGCCAGTCCCAGTGGCTCTGCAGTGGCTGACAGTCTGTTACATGAATGAGCGCTGTGATCAGTCAGAGACATCCGACATAACATTATGATAAGAGTTGTGGTACATGTACTGCTTGTCTGCATCTCTCCAGTACATCATACTATCAAAGTCTACACAATTAAAACTGCTGGGTCACTAATACAAATGTGTAAATTTTGGTAATGTTCATTACTCACATAACAGATAAATGTATTATTTATCAAGTAAAAATAATACATACATACACACATTAAGAGATACTGAGTTTTTGAGTTATAATGCCAAGTCTTAGTATTTGCTATAGGAAGGAAGGAAGAAAGGGAAGGAAGGAAGAAAGGAAAGGAAGGTAGGAAGGAGAGAGGGGTGGAGTGATGGACAAAAAGAGGGAGAGATGATATACTTCAAGTTTCCCAAATTTAAAGAAACAGCAAATAAAACTATCAGCTTGGTAAGCTTATGTAACACCTTTAAGGGATAATATGCACTTTACTCATATCTTTAGTTTCCCTTCAATGGAATTTTAAGACATCTCCTGAAAAGAATAAACGTTATAATTTCAAGTGACTCATTTCGTGAGAGCAAGAAGTTTAGTATTTCATTGGAACAGACTTTGGAGAAACTCATTTGAGTACTTCTGTACCTGAAGATGCTGAGTCGAGACTGCTCCATCCCTTCTTCTTATTGCATGATGCTCTGGTCCTACCCACAGGCTGTATCTGCACAGGACCACCTAGTTCAAGTTGACTTGAATTAGGAGCCATGCCCACTTGTGTGGCCCCTGGGATGCTGAGTCCACTGTTGTGCAGACTTTGGCAGGCCCGGCTCTCAGCCCTTCACACAGAGGAGGCTGTGCTTTTTTTCCTCCCTCTGCCACAGAAGCAAGGAGTGAATTCTAGCCGTGCCCTGGAATCACATTTGCCTGGTCCACTATGTCTGGTCAGGCTGCTGGGACTCATAAACAGCTTGCAGCAACTAAACTGACTTCATAGCAGAGAAAAGGACCTTGCTCCCCATGGGCAGGAAAAGGGACCCAAGTGTGTTTAATTTATTTTGTCAGGAGCCAAAGAAGTCTTTAAAATCTTTCTTGAGAAAGCTGTTTTTGTGAGGTTGCTATTGTGATATTATTAGGTAACAAATTTTCTTCTCTATTAAAAAAATGACATAGACATTTATTTTACACTTCAAAACCAGTTAAATCAGGCAGGCCTTAGTTTTGTGTGGACCTTTCCAAGTTGTATAACTTTCTGCAGCCTTGGTTCCTCAAAACTGTATAATGGGATCTTGCAGGATTCTTTTGGTGATAAAACGAAATAATGTCTGAAAACTTAATAGCACTGTGCTTGATTTGTGGTTAATGATCAGTGTAGTATTAGCTCTGGGATGGTACTGAAGGACCTTCTACATGATGGAATAAATTCCATACGTTCTGTTTTTTGAAAGAAAGCAAATGACAGTATCTTTCTACCGCAATAGATTTCTTATAAGGAAAGTGTCTTTTCTTTTAAAAAGACACCGAATCAATCCTTTCTGTTCTTATTTTTATAGCCTTGAAAAAGAAATTTAAACTCTTTTATTTCAACAGTACCTCTTCTTCTACTCCTCAAAAAAAAAGGAAGAAAATAACTCCACTAGAAAACTGCATATGACTGAGAACTCCAATTCTCTTCAAATGAATTTTTAAAAACCTTCGTTGGGTCTCTATACTGTATCATTAACACACCAGCCCAAGCCAACTCATACCCATGCCAACACATTGTGATTGCTGGACTCTTTTTTCCAGACACATCAGGGCAGGTGAGCTAGCTGTTCATCAGCCTACTCCCTCTTCTTCCCAGACACATGGCTGGACTACATTTCCTGGAACCCCTTGCACTTACCTGTGACTATGTGACTAAGTTCCCGCCAGTGGGATGTAACTGGAAGTGATGTGTACCCCTCCAATCCTAGCCCAGATAATGCTCGTATGGACACCCCTCCAGTTGTTGCCATTTTGCCCCCACTTGTTGAAGATAAACCCTAATACCTGCCACATGGAAGATAGCACATCTGTGTCTCTGATCACTGCTTGAAAGAAAGCCAAGTACCTCTGTTCGGAATGTCACATGCTTCTGTCATGTACCGGCCACTTTACTGTTTTGTATGTTTGTTCCAGTAGCTGGTACCTGAAGCATCTGGGAGTCCTGGGGTTTTTGCAAAATTATGAAGTACTGATAAATTACAGTATTTGTAAAATTATCAATCTAATCATTGTGTGCCAAATCAGGTACTAGCTCATAAAAAAACAATAATAATAATAAAAAACAAATACTCTAGAACTAAGAAGACTAGCTTCTACACTAGGTAAACCATCAGAGGTGCCAAAAGTTTAAGAAAAATGCTGTTGAAACCTTGAAATACAAAATCTTCATTTCATTTATTTAATTTTTCTCTGACACAAAAGAATCCAGTATTGTTTGACTTTAATGACAAGAACATCTTGATTCAGACTATTAAACACCAGTGTTTCATGGGAGTATAGTTTGTGTCAGGTCATTAGCACAGACAGACATTTCTGACAATTAGACATTTCTGAGATTTAAAAAAAAATCAAGAGAACTGGAGTTATTAGCTATAGCCCGTCATTTATACTTAGTAAATAACAGAGTGAAATTGTTTTCATAACTTCAGAATTGTATGATTATATTCCATAATGAGATGACTACAGATAGTAATCCATGTTTTAAATGGACCATAAAATACATTGTTTTATTTAATTGCTAAAATGTACAGGGATATGCATTTGTCCCGTGTACCCACAGGAAATATATCAGGGGACATTTTCAGAAATTTAATCCTCAGGCTAAGTCCAGGAAATTCAAGCCTCAACCCCAACCTAAGCCCAATTAAGTAAATTATTTATTTTGCTGTCCAAAGTGTAAGAGACCTAATCTAGTTTAAGGCCATACAGTAAAAGATGTAATGCCAAACAAGATTACTTACTGGTTATCAAAAATGATCATGTTAATATAGTAAAGACCTTATATCAAATGGATTACCAATGGCACTTCTGGAAAACTGCCCTCGATCATCATAGAAGTGAGCCTGGACCCAAATGTGTCATAAGTAACTTACTAAAAACATCTCTCAAGTCAGTCTATTCTCTCATTTCTACTGTTTCTAGATTTATTTAGATCACCCCTCTTGCCTGGCCTACTGAAATATCTGCTTTCAACCCAGGCTGAATGTTTCCATTCTTGCCCTATCTTCAAATTGTTCCCCTCAGGGTCCCCAGAGTAACTTCTTTAAAGTACGTACCCTACTACATCACTCTCTTGCTTTAAATTCTTTCATGTGTCTCCATTGGTCTTAGAGTAAAATTAGAACTCCATCATGGCCTGCCATGCCCTTGTCAGTCCCAACCTGTCCTAGTACCAACCTCCCCATTCCCCTCACCCAAACCCAGAGGATGTCCTTTATATTCCTTGAATATCCCAAGCTCCTTTCCATCAGGGCTTTTAGACTTCAGTTCTCTCTGTCTGAAATGCTTTCCCTCCAGCTCTTTACATTGTTGAATTTTCCTCATCCTTCAACTCTACATTCAGCCATCACTTACCCAGATGCCCTCTTGCCCTGTTTATTTCCTTCACAGCACTTACAGCACCCTATAATTTTAGTCTTTATTATCTGAAAATCTGGATACTCTTTGAGAACATGAACCTTTTTTTAAAGATTTTATTTACTTATTTTAGAGGGAGGGGATGGGAAGGAGAAAGAGAGGGAGAGAATCATCAAAGTGTGGTTGCCTCTCACATGCCCCCAACTGGGGACCTGGCCCAAAACCCAGGCATGTGCTCTGACTGGGAATCAAAGCCCAGCGACCCTTTGGTTTGCAGGCCAGCACTCAATCCACTGAGCCACACCAGCCAGGGCTTTTTTTTTTTTTTTTTTTCTTTTTTACTACCTTGTTTTAGGCATCACATTCTCAGAGACTGGTGGATACATGGATGGACGGATTGATGGATGGATGAATGGATGGGTGGAATGTCCCATGTACCATCTATAAAAACCTATATTATCACATTTGGCAATAAGTGTTACTGTCCTATTCCCTGTCCTTGTGGGGATGGTTATAGGGCAATCTCAATTACTTTTTTGTCTTTTAATTGCTTCTATTACTAAAAAAAAAAAAAGCTGTATTTATCTATTTTTTTTTTCATTTAGCTTTCTGATTCTGTGCTTGTGTCTTCAATACTTTCAAAATGATTTTCTGCTCCTCACTAAGGAAAGCACACTTGATCCTGTCATAGGACACAGAGATCCACCAGAGGCCCTGCTGACATGTTTTGTTGTTTTTGTTGCTATTCTAAACAACCTCATTAGAACTTTAGGTCTCACAGCACAAACTCTGCAAAGTCAGCCTGGGCATGTGCCAGATGCAGATGTTGGTGCTTTCTCAGTTTTCTTGGCATAAAGGTAAACAATTCTGCTTAGTTGGTTGGAGTGTTGCTCGTAACCAAAAGATCGCAGGTTGGATCCCCAGTCCAGGTGCATATGGATGCAACCAGTTGATGTTTCTCTCTCCCTTCCTCTCTCCCTTTCTCTCTCTCTAAAAGCAATAAAAACATGTCCTCAGGAGTAAGAAAAAAAGTAAACAATTTTATTGCTAGGGGTTCAGAACAGCCTAGTCATGTTATGTTAGAGGCTGTACTGCAGGACAGCTTCCACTGGTAGGTCAAATGCTGGACCACTTTGAATGCCTGTAACACCATCCCTGAAAGGGGGCAATCCCAATTTCTATTCTCTTCATTCATCTCTCTTGGGAACACACAGAAGATTTAGCCCTGGGGACATCCATATGACCATTTTCACACAGTTTTACTCTTAAAGGAAAAATACCAAGTCTGCGAAATCGATAATCCCCAAAGGATACATCTTAATATTTCATTCTCTATAACATTTGGGCACATAATGCTATCCTGGCTTTGAATTTACTATCCAACTTATGAAGAAGCCCTTCAGGAAAACAAACAAACAAAAAAATGGTATCACAATGTACAGCAAAACCACAGGCCACTTCCTTGGGTTTCTACATCTAGGGCTATGGCCCATGCAGGGGAACAGCAAATGAACTCCAGGACTATGTGGAAGTCCAGTACACATTTCAATTTTGCTTATGGTACTGGGTCAACATGACAAAATAGCTAGTTTATTCTACTCTGACTAAATGGAGGAGAGTCATGCTCACAAATAGCTTTCCCAAAAGTTCCTCTGTACAAATCATAGGAAATGCAGGACTGGATCTGGGCAGGGATGCTGGAAATGTCAAAGCAGGCTATCCGCACTGAACGCCTCTGAGAATGCCAGCATGTGTGACCGCACTTTTCCCCACTTTGAGCCGTGATGAAGAAACGCTATCCCAATCCAGCTGAACTTACGAACTCTATTCTGTCACTCAACATGAGAAAACTCAACAAGTCCCTACAGAATCCTTGCCAAGGAACTGCACACTGGCAATGTGACATCCACCTACAAGGAGGAAGGCTACAGGATGCAGCCCTGCCACCCCTGTAGCAGCGGTAAAGGCGTTACATGAATGAGGAAGTTGCTGGGGTCTTTGCCCCAGAAATCCCACAGGGCTCTCTTCTTGAAGGCTCACAGGAAAAATTCTTCCGAGGACTCAGTACCAAGAAAAGTGTTGCTTCTCCTGAGGATTTAGCTTTGCTACTGGATTGTTTTATCTTTTGGATATTGTGATTACTTTAACAGACTACGTTTCCTCTTTACTTCTAGATAGAAGATTTGTGACCTTCTGCAATGACGACAGGGAACCTATGACATGCATTATTATGCTCTAACTGTACCCCTGACTTCATTTTGTCTTCTTGTACTTGTTACCCCAACTCTGATTTAACTACTTTTCATTCTCTTGTGTATATCTTATAAACTGCTTGAAATCTTTTGGGGAGTAAAATAGGTTATTACTGCATAGACATACACAGTGGATTTGACACAAAAACTTTTACAAACCTAGATCCTATAACAATAAATTGTGGCCTCAGACAAACCTAAGTTTGAATCCTGATTCTGTGCCTTTCCAGCTATGTGATCTTGGGAAAGTCATTTAATATTTCCAAGCTTTCAATACCTCCTTTTTAAATTGAGGAAAATGACATTTACATTATATAGTGGCTGTGAGAAGTAAAGATAATTTATATAGAGTTGGTTCTTTGTAATTACTAAATAAATACTATCCTTTATTATTATCATTAATAATCATGCGTATTTTTACCAAAGAATACCTAAAGACAATATCTGGAAGACACAGGGTCACAGACACATGGAAAATGTCATGTGACTATGAAGACAGAGATGAAAGTGCAGTATCTACAGGCCAAGGAACACCAAGGATCAGCCATCACAAGAAGCTAGAAGAGGTGAGAAAAGATTCTCCCTTAGAAAGTTTGGAAGAAACATGATCCTAATGACTTTGATTACAACCTTCCTAGAGAACAGATTTCTATTGTTTTAAACCACTCAGTTTGTGGAATATTTTTACAGCAGTTCTAGGAAACTAATACATCCTGCAATTCCTTTTGCAGGATACCACCCCCCAACTTAGACATTGCTCAAACATTAAAAAAAAAATCATAAAATTTGGAGCATGTGAGTCTTCTGTCAGTCTAAAAAAAAGGTCACTTAAATTTTTCTATAATAATGCCTTTTTTTGTTGTTCATAAATGTCAAGAAACCTTATGATCACATACAAGCTGATAGTAGTTGAAAGAAGACACTGTCTTCATCCATTTAATGGTGGCAACTCCTTTTAAAATTATTTATCCTACGACTTCTGCCCAAGATGGAGGCATAGGTGGGTATACTTTGCCTCTTTGTACAACCAAAGGAAGGGACAACAAATTTAAAAACAAAATATAACCAGAACTGCCAGAAAACTGAACTATATGAAAGTCCAACAACCAAGGAGTTAAAGAAGAAACATTCACCCAGACCTGTAGGAGGGGAGGAGAGGAATCATGGCAAGGCAGTGGATGAAGGACTGGGGCAGGCAAGGTGGCTGCTGGCAGGCCAGCTGAGGCAGTAGCTGGCCCACATTTGCGTGCTGATAAACTAGGAAGAATAACTGGGGAGTGAGACAGATCACATAACCCAAGGTTCCAGTGTGGGGAAATAAAGCCTCAAAACCTCTGAGTGTAAAGCCTGTGGGAGGTGAGGCAGAAGAATAAACTCCCAGCTTTACAGGAGAGTTCTTGAGAGAGACGCACAGGGTCCTAGAATGTACACAAAACCACCTACCAGGGAGTCAGCACCAGAAGGGCCCAGTTTGCTTGTGGGTAGTAGGGGAGTGACCAAAAGCCAGCCAAGAGCTGAGCAAGTAGCATTATTCCCTCTCAGATGCCTCCCCCACATACGGTGCAACAACACAGCAACGTGGGTTGGCCTGCCTCGGTGAATACCTAAGGCTTGGCCCCTTACTACCTATAAGGCACACTGAGACAAAAAAATATATATATATATGACCCAAATGAAAGAACAGACCAAAGCTCCAAAAATAGAACTAAGCAATGAAGAGATAGCCAACCTATCAGATGCAGAGTTCAAAACACTGGTAATCAAGATGCTCACAGAAATGGTTGCATATGGTTGCAAAATAGAGGAAAAAGTGAAGGCTATGAAAAGTGAAATAAAGAAAAATGTACAGGGAACGAACAGTGATGGGAAGGAAACCAGGGCTCAAATCAATGATTTGGACAAGAAGGAAGAGATAAACATTCATCTAGAACACAATAAAGAAAGAAGAATTCAAAAAAATGAGGAGAGGGTTAGAAACCTCCAGAACAACTTTAAATATTCCAACATTCAAATCATAGGGGTGCCAGAAGGAGAAAAAGAAGAGCAAGAAATTGAAAACTTATTTGAACAAATAATGAAGGAGAACTTCCCCATTCTGGTAAAGGAAATAGACTTCCAAGAAGTCCAGGGAGCTCAGAGAGTCCCAAAGAAGTTGGACCCAAGGAGGAACACACCAAGGCACAGTATAATTACATTACCCAAGATTAAAGATAAGGAGAGAATCTTAAAAGCAGCAAGAGAAAAGGAGACAGTCACCTACAAAGGAGTTCCCATCAGACTGTCAGCTGATTTCTCAAAAGAAACCTTACAGGCAAGAAATGACTGGAAAGAAGTATTCAAAATCATAAAAGGCAAGGACCTACATCCAAGATTACTCTATCCAGCAAAGCTCTCATTTAGAATGGAAGGGCAGATACAGTGCCCAGATAAGGTCAAGGTAAAGGAGTTCATCATCACCAAGCCCTTATTATATGAAATGCTAAAGGGACTTATCCAAGAAACAGAAGAAGATCAAAACTGTGAACAGTAAAATGACAATAAACTCACAACTATCAACAACTGAACCTAAAAGATAAAACCAAATGTTGCGAAATAAAGCAGGAACAGAATCAGAGAAGTGGAAATCACATAGAGGGTTATCAGTGGGGGGAGGGGGAAGATACAGGGAATAAGAAGCATAAATGGTAGATACAAAATAGACAAGGGGTGGTTGATAGTATGAGAAATGGGGAAGCCAAAGAACTTATAAGTAGGACCCATAGACATGAATTAAGGTGGGGGAATGCTGGTGGGAGGGGCAATGCAGGATGGAAGAGAATAAAGGGCAGAAAAAAATGGGACAACTGTAACAGCATAATCAATAAAACATATTTTAAAAAATGAATTTGAATAATGAGGTAGCCAACTAACTTTCTGTGATAGTTTTGCCAGTTCAAGAATGACAATGCAATGTAGTTTATTTCCCCTAATTCTCTTTGTTTCTACAATGTTGAAATTGTCTAGAAAACTAAATGTTAAAGAAAAGAAAATATTTATGCTAGACAAGTGGACATCACTCCACTCTTGTTACTTCTTTCTAGATTTGAGGTGCTTGTGGATATTGTCCAGGAAGGAATCCACATCTACTCACTAGGTAAAGAGGATTATTCTGGAAGTTGATATCCTTCAGTGCCACAATCGGACACACTATTCTCTCAGAAATGAAAGAAGCCCTGTTAGGGTCTGAATGAACCAAGACAAACTATAGTGAAACAAGCACATAAATTGAAGCTCTTCTGTGAATCCCAAAACAGGGTAGGTTTTACTGATAGTTTGTATTTATTTATTAAAATACTTATTCCACTATGTTAAATCTCTTTTTATCAGGGATCATTTTCTAAAAGCTCAGATTTCTCCTGTGTAGGAAGTTACTATGTATATATCCTAAAGCTGGGCTATAAAATAGAACCAAGGATAAGTTTGTCCAAAGTGTCTCCTTAAGGATAATGTGATAAAATGACAGCTACTGGGAGCACCTAATACAAAGAAGTGGCAATGTTGGGGCATGAGGGAAAGGATGGTCTTATAACCTCTCAGCAGTTTTTCATCCCAGGTTAATACCCAAATTTGAGAACCGTAAGAAAACACATGCAGTCTTTTATTCAATGAGCAGTTAGTGTCTTAGGTACAAGATGCCATGGGAACAAAACTCAGTAAGAAACATTTCTTTCTTTCTTTTTGTTAATCCTCACCCGAGAACATGTTTATTGACTTTAGAGAGAGAAAGGAAGAGAAAGAGAGAGAAACATCAATCAGTTGCCTCTCAAATGTGCCCTGACTAGGGATTGATGCCACAACTCAGGTATATGCCCTGACCAGGAATCGAACCCACAACCTTTTTGGTGTATGGCATGATGCTCCAATCAACCAAGCTGCCCACCAGGGCAAGACACATTTCTAATCTGGAGGAAAAGATATATGAATCAACCAGACAATATAAAACTATGTGTTACCACTAGAGTAAAGGTTCTCATGACCTACGCAGCCTCAGGGAATCCCAAAGAAAAACAATGGGAATAAGAGAGGACACTGAAGGGCTGCTTGACATGCCTTCTACCATTCTGTGACCTCAACTATCCCTAACACCTGACTGTGTTCTCTCTGTGTCCCTACGCCAAAATGATTAAACCACAAAATAACTTCACTATTATAGACACATGGCTTCCTTATCTTCTTTTAGTCATCCAACAATTAATTATTGAGTACCTACTATGTGCCAGGTGCCTTCAATTCCAGGTCTGATGACACATTTATCCTGAGCCTCATATTCATGAAGGGTTTCTAGTGTAGATTTTTATATTCTTTCCAAATTATATCATATATACAATCACAGAGATATGCTTACAGAATTAAACTTCAAAGCATATTGCGATTTTTATAATCCTGTTTTGGCAATTTAAAATATATGCACAAGTCCCCGAATCCCAAGCTGCATATTACCCAAGGAAGTGATCTTGGTCTCTCTTGATCTCTTTGGGGTCTGCTGGGCGCTCAAGAAGGAGCAACAAACAAGCCAGTTGTACTTGCACTCACAGATATCAAATAAGAACACACACCAAACCGATACCTGTAGTTCCTGCATGGGAGGACAGTGGCATGAGGTGAGACTGAGCTGGTAAGCCAGGCTTTCACTTTATCTGCAGTGTTTGAATTTTTACAGTATGGACATATCCATGTATTACTTGTGTAGTCATTATGCACTTCTATACCAGGTACATCATTGAGAGAAGAAGAGCCAAGAAGGGGGCCATGGGAGAGACTGATCCCAATGTGGACCAAGGAGAATGAGAGAAATGCCAAGTTGTTAGAGCTTCAGGGTTGGTCTGGAGCTGACATAGCTGCACACAACTTCACGGTGACTGTTGTCTCCATGTCCTGTGGGAAGTACTGCCAGGCATGGACACAAGACTTCCCATCTCTGATCTCTCTCCTGGACTTAATCATCTTCTAATCCCAAATGGAATGACTTACTCTCATGTACTGAGTAACATGGATGATCAACATGTTACTCTCAAACGCTGGTTTGAAACTTGTCCTCCCATGAACAGCAAAATAATCTTACCAGAAGATGCCAAGTGCCCCTGAGCTGAATCACAGTTATTACGTCTAGACTGAAATGTCTCATATCTATTTTGTCAAACAAGTAGTGCCCTGCCCATTACTGTAAACTGTGTAATCCACGTGGACTTCCCACTGCTCCACTGACAGCAGGGCAGCCCCTGCTCACCAGATTTCCCTCTGAGGAAAACTTAGCCATGTAAATAATCTCAAGACATGCTAGAGAAATAAGAACAGATATCATGCAAACATTAGCCATGTCCTCACATAGCCTACTAATGGCAGACTGGTCAGTTGTGACAAATTTGGGGGCAAAAATGTTTCCTTAACTGTCATTTTTTTCAATTTTCTAATTGTAGTTTGAGATATATTCAGACAGTGCGGCTTTTACAGAACAGAGGTATGACTAACGACTGATCATCCAGTACTGTTTTTGATCAGAGCCATTATGTGTGAGCATACATGTATGTATGTGCACTGATTTGCTACAATATGACAGGGTCCCTCTTTGGAGTGTGCACAGTTGTTAGAGGTACGTGCACAAGTAAAGCCAATGCAGAGAAATACAATGGAATGCACCTCTGCACAAGGCGGACAGCTAACAGAGGAAAAGCTTCCTGTAGAGAACTTCATATTTGAGTTCTGTTCTAAGAGGTCAATTGGGGGCTTGCATGGTGGATACAATTGCCAGGTAAAATAGGGGGAACCCAGTTAAATTTGCATTTTGAATAAACAATAAATGATTTTGTAGGTACATCCCAAATATTGCATGGGTGTTTGGTATTTTTATTTGCTAAATCAGGCAATCCTAATGGTAGAAGAGGTGAAGATATGCATGTCAATCATCTTCCTCCTTTGTCATGAATATCACCAACATCAGCATCAATTAACATTTACAGGCCATAGTGAATGAGGTCCGTGCTTATGGAAGGCTATTTATCCATCACTCCTGCTACCGGAAACACTCAGAACATGCCTGCTTCTTCAATCATGACTCCTTGAGATTCTAGAATTCACCCTATTCCTCCTTCTTCAAGACCTAGCCCATGATTGGCATGTGCTAGGTGCTATAAAAACAGTTGTAAACAAATGAGGATATGATGTGGAATGACTATAAAAGGAGGAAATTTGGGGTGAGGGAAATAAATTGACAAAACTGTACATGGCAGAAAATATAGGAACTTAATGGCAGTTAACAACAACCAGTAGTTAGGAGATGTTTTGTGAGGTATATAAGGAGGTCTGGCCCTTGATTTTACACTTTATTGAGGCTGTGCATGTGTGTAATTATAAATATATGTGCATATTTATATTAACACATGTATTTTTAAATGAAAAGTTGCAAGAATAGTACATTGAACTCCTATATAGTCTATTTTATACATATCAACTGTACTGGAACTGAGTCTTAGGAGAAAATTCACATTGCCTTTTGAAGTATACACTCTGGAATAGAAATGTTTAACTAAAGTAGTACTGGTCCCACTGAAGATGTAGAATAATTTTTCTCTTTTAATGTATCTTCTTTTTAAAATAGTTTGTCTTATTAAATAAAGAAATGCTTGCTGACTACACCAAACTTTAAAAACCTGGGTAAATAAGAATTCAAAAATAAAAATCACCCATTATTTTTCCAGTCAAAAATAATGACAAAATATTTGTAGCATATATATTTCTGGGTGCTTTTTGCACTGATATCCATATTTTTAAAATATATAACATATGTAAATATATAACAAATATGGTATTGGACTATATATACTACCATATAAGCTTGTTTTTAAGCTACAAAGTAAATCTATTCAAGTGAACAAATATGTTCCTACAATGTAATTTTAATGCTTGTACAGAAATTTTAACTTATGAATTACTTAACCAAGAACATATTGCTAAACATTTGAATTGTTTTTCATTTTTTGCTGTGATAAACTTCCTGACAGCTAAATCTTTAAAGCCATTCATCATTTTCTCTTGAGCATGAATTCCTAGTGAGAGAAATACTGAGTCAAAGATAATGTATATGTTTAAGGCTTTTGACTCATATCACCATTTTGCTCTCTACAAAAGTTGTGTCAACTTATACAGAAGATCCTTTTTCCCAATTATTTTTCCAAGTTAGTCGCTCCACAAAATCTCTGAAATCAGAATTTTATATACAGAGAGCATATAGAGTAAAAACATGTAGGAAGTTTTCTGTTCATTGGAAACCAGTCCAAAAATTATGATTTTAAGAAATCTCACTTGTCCGCAATTAGCCTTTGGTACAGCCAAATCCTTTAAACAATAACATTTTAAGCCAAATTTTTAGGAAAGTCTGCCATACTTGTGGAACTATGGTTGCTTATAATTTTAAAATGACTTTATTAAAAATTAATGTATTTTTTAAAGATGATAATTAAGCTAGTCTTATTTAATGACATTCCATTTCACATTCCTGGAGAAAGGAATCCATTTGCCTAGACCATAATTGGAAGGTTATTTGATCAAAGGAAAAACCATAACGGTGGCTAGCCAGCATTACCACAGAGATATTGGTCCAGCTGTAAGTAGCTTGGCTAAATGAGTAATCACCTACTCACACACCTCCTCAATGAAGAGCAAACTGGAACAAACACAAATCTTTACAGTGTCAAGAACCTCCAAAGAAAAGGAAAGATAGCCAAGCAGAAGTTTTAAAATACTGTCTAAGCCATATCTAAAAGTAAAGGAAATCTATGATACTATAAGAGAGAAGTTAATAGAGCAGAAAAATATTACTCAATATATAAGTGCCTAGAGGACTTCTATGAAAGATATCAGAGCATATGAAATACTAGGCAGGGGTGGAAGTGCTGGCTCGGTCTTAAGTAAAAGCGAAGATAGTTGGGGAGTATCCACATTTTCTAAAAGCAACAGAAAACCAGGCTAGCTTAGTCTTCTATTTGATAAGTGCCACAATCAATTGACCAACTCCATTTTTTTATCTTTTTTGAGACCCAGAAAAATCAAATAAAAGAGAAAATATCCAAATATAGAAGCTTAATTTAACAAGATTAGCCTTACCATCAAATAATCATAGTCATTTGGTCAATGTCTACAGTTAACTCAATGAGACAGCATGTTTCGCTATAGGCCCAGGTACAAAAACGAATTTTCTTGCAGGATTGCTTTCTGTTATGTAATCGAGTTGAGTGATACTCTGCATCAATCTTGTTATGATGATTCTATACTACTGGAATGGAATTTCCAAAGTCAGCATAGTCACCCAAAGTTTAAAAAAAAAAAAAAGGAAAAAAAAAAAGCTCAGCGATAAAGGGGCCAAAACCCTGAGAACCATAAAATGACAAATGAGAAAACTCCTCCCCGCTGAAGATATTCAGGTGTATAAAAGGCACACAAAGGCATACTTAAACCCTAGAACATCATTGTTAACCTTGAGTCTTGTGAATCTTTTGGCTCCAGAGAAAAATGAACACCAAGCCTGACGTGATTCGAAAGTGTTTGTGCCTTGTGGGTCTATTCATCACCGGCACCCTCTCTGTGGACTGTAACTCACTGCATGTTCACCTACGTAGAGTCATCTGGAAAAATCTGAGACTTCTGAATACTCTGAGCAATTCATTTCCTGTGGAGTGTCTAAGAGAAAACAAAGCATTTGAGTTGCCCCGAGATATCCTGTCATACACCCAGCCTCAGAAAAGAGGCATCAAAGAAGCCTTTTATGAAATGTCCATGTTGGCCTTCAACATCTTCACTCCATCCACCTTCCAACCAACTTGGGAAGAGAAACACCTGAAACAAATCCAAATCGGACTTGATCAGCAACTGCAGTATCTGGAACAATGCTTGGAGGAAGAGAAGGAAAATGAAGACAAGAAAGAGGCGGAAGAGGATGAGAAGAAACACCCAGGAGCTATGGTCCTCCAGCTGAACCGCCTAGAACTGAGGAGATATTTCCACAGGATAGGTAGTTTTCTGAAAGACAAGAAATACAGTCACTGTGCCTGGGAGATTGTCCGAGTGGAAATCAGAAGATGTTTCTACTACTTTCAGAAATTCACAGCACTACTCAGGAGGAAACAAGGTAGATTTTTAAGACTAAAATTCCATTTCTCTAAAAACCTCCTTCCCCTTTATCTTCTTTTTAAGAATTACTGTGCTGTCTGTTAAGCCTGCTCTCGGCTGAATTGGTGGTTGTTTATGTAATGTTTACTCTCTCTACAGTTTGGCCTAGCAACATCAGCCACATTCATCTCTCTAAGAGAGGTAATGCCAACGTCTGCTGGGAGAACAAGAATTTTGTTACAAAGTCCCGAAGACAGTTTTAAAGGAGTAAATTCCCTCTCCATCCTCTACTTTCTGTTCCTCTTTCCTTTTGCTATTTTGCACTTGCTTCGAACCTCACCTTTCAACTTTACCAAGCCAATGGCTAGAGAATACGGATCAGAGAATGTTTCCAAATGTAACAACACCTCAATGACTTAACCTTTTGCTGCTAAGGTGTTTTAGTTTCAAATTCAGCCTGTTTCAAGAAATTATACAAACTTCCACAGAGTTAAAACCCTCCCTTTCTCCCCCTGCTTACAAAGAAAAAAAAAGTTGACATTTCTGGTCCATTTGTTTCTCAGCTTGGTTTGTTTAAAATGATACAAAGTTTGTAGGACGACATTTTATTATTTTAAGAGAATGAAGATCCACTCTTTCCTGTTGGTTGGTTGAATTAGATGACCATTAAGCTTATATTAACATTTGAGAGCCTATGATTCTAATGCAGAGCGCATTCTTCATTCCCAATTCATATTATTTGATTTCTATAATCAAGAGCATGGAAAATGATGCAGAAAAGTGCGGTATCTGCCTTCATCATTTTGTGTGTCTGACATGAAATGCCTACAGTCATCTTATACAAGAATTTCATGATAGATCTTCCCAATTAGAAGATCACTTTCTGTCTGTTAAGGAAAATAGTCATTTTAATAATACATGACACTTTAGTACAGATTGCCTTTTAAAAAATTATTTTTTGTACCCAGATTACCTAGATTATTTACTTAAATTTTCTCATGTGGTTCCTCATCTGCATTAACTCATCATCTAGCTGAAATGAACCTCTTCTTCATTCTCCTCCAACCCATTTCACAATCATCTATCCACCTTCAAGCAACAACATCGAAACTGAGGCTACACAAATTCACAAAAGAGGGAGAAATGTACCTGGTTCAGCCCCTGGGAGATACCCCCTGCTATTTGTTTTAACAGTGTGCTTCTCTATTGTTTAGATTCAAGATTCATTCAAGTGCAAGACTCAAGATTCATAGCCAAACAGAGAAAGTCTTACGATAAAATGGAGGCAACCTTCAGTCAAAAAGTTAGAAGAAATGATTAAAGGATGAGAACAAGTTGTGGATCTTGATCTACTGGTTATCAGTGGAAAGATCAGACCATAAAATGAGTATCACCTATTTAGTAAAAACTGCTCATCAACAAAGTTGTTCTACATGGAAAACAAACAAACAAACAAACAACGGCATTAGAAACTGTAAAAGAGTTTGGGCATGCAAGCCACTAAGCAGAAAGTATGCACTTGATATTTCCCATGTGTCTCTCCAATAACATCTTTGTGTGGCTCCCCTGATAACTCTACTAGGATCATGTCAGTTACCTCAGTAATTTATGTTTGTAGTCTTGCCAAATGTTTGCTATACAAGAGGGAAGAGAATTGGCACTTCAAGTCAATAAAGATTGCCTGATTGTAGGAGCAGGGGCAGAAGTCAGAACAGTATGCTTTTACTAAGAACACTTCCAGCCAGAAAAAGGAGAACATGGCCACTGAAAAATAGGAACGGAGGCAAACTGGCAGCATCCCTAAGGAAGAAATACAGACAGACAGTGTGCGAAAGAAGACACTAAGATACTCCCTTCCCATTCATCTGGCAAAGATGAAAAAGAATGATACTATGGAATGTGAGTAGGGTATAGCATGTAGGAAAAAATCCTCTCTGTTGTTGGGGAGAGGGTAAACTGGCACATGTTTCCTCCAGGACAATAAGGGAATTTTTTTTTAATTGATTTTAGTGAAAGAGAAAGGGATAGAGAAAGAGAAAGAAACATGGATGTGAGAAACATTGAATGGTTGCTTCCTGTACACACCCTGACAGGGAACCCAAACCCTGAATGGGCAACCTACAAATGTGCCCTGACCAGGAAACCAGCCAGTGAACCTTCGGTGCGGTGGTCCAGCCAGCTGAGTCATGCTGGCCAGGGCAAGGCAACCTTAAATATCCTAAAAAGTCAGCAACTCCTTTGACCCAGCTATCCTATCTTCAGAGATTTATTACAAGGAAGTAATTGGTTAATATTGTTTACTGGAGCTTTGTTTATAATAATCCTCTTCCCTTTGTTTTCATTGTCATCTCTCTGTATTTTCCATTTCCTACAATAATTCGGGGGTGGGCATTTTTTAATTCTAAAATTAAAGAAACTTATTGTCTACTACAATTACCCTGTTTCCCTTACTGGGGTAGCAGCTGGGACCAGCACTGCCGTTTCACTTTGTCGAAGGTGCCTGTGGGCACTTCTTGAGCAACCCAGGTCCTTCTTGCCACTTCTCCCCTGCTACTGCTGCTATTTTTCAAAGGAATCCTTCTTTGGGGATTATTTTCAAAACGAAGTGTTTGTAAAGTGACTTCAGGTGCTTCAAAGACTTTACTTTTTCTTTGGTTGGTCCCACTCCTACTTTGCAGAAATTGCTGGAGAAAGTGCACTATGCATCTACCTTCCTGATTTAGCAGTCTCCCGTGTTCTTCATTAAGCGTAAGCTCCAAAGTTCTGTTAACTCAGGTAAAGGGTGTACCCTTAGAACTGCAGAGCCAAGTGCACTTAAAATGCCTGAGTGGGTACATAGGTGGCAAGTGTTCAGGTGGAAACGTCCTCCTTCTACTGGCTTGAGGAAGGATACAGAGTGTAACTGAGTCTCCTTGGAAGAGGGGCTGATTGGGGGGAATCCCACAGAAAAAGCTGGTGACTCCGGTATATGTACGCTACCAGAAGGAATAGCCACAGGTGCACAGACTCACCTCCCCCACAGGCAGAGCGACTTTCTGGGCACTATTCGAGGAGGACCCTGCTTTTTCAAAGTGGCTACTTCGTTTTTGTCCTGGTTCCTTAATAAATAATCCACACTCACTAAGAACAGGTACTACGTGTAAGCAATCTAATTTGTGAGGGAAGGCAGGGCAATAGGCCACCTGTAATCTAACAGGCGCACACCCACAGGGAAACTTGGAGCCAGTTCCAAGCCACCGGTTCGCAGAGCTTGGAAGCGTGAACACTGCCTTGGCGGTATCTGCAGTGTGTCCTCAGGGTCCTCCTTTTCTAAATGCAGAGAGGAGACCTGGGATTTAAACTTGGGGCCCTACGCAAAGTCAGAATCCCACGTTCATTCTGGAAGGGGCCCACTTTACTATTATTTCTAGGCAAAGACTTGAGGCTTCCTAGGTTATTTCCCTCATCAATCTTTTTAAGGCGACTCGCCGGCTCAGCAGCCCTTGGAAACTTGCAGAGCCCAGAACCTCGGCTTTCTGCCTGCCAAAAGTGCTCTGATCCTGTCCGGTGCCTTTAAGCGGAGATTGAAATCCCCTGGAACCCACCTAAGGGCACCCTGGAATGGAGCAGAACCTCGCTTCCACTCTCTCCAAACAGCACCCCTTTGCGGTGTGCATGGGATAAGATCTGAGAAATGCGCCCTGGGCCACAGGCAGCCGAAGAGGCGGGGCAGGAACAACTTTCCCTCGCCCCGAAGCCGCAAGGCAGGGGTGGGGCAGCCACGCTGGGGTCGGGACTCCGGGCTGGAGCTGGCCGGGGGGCTGGCGTGGGGAGCAGGAGTTTAGGAGCCTAGGGGTTTCCTTCTCGCCCCCTGCCCCGCCAAATGTTGGAAAGGCACACAATAGGAGAAGGCGGAGAAACAAAAGGCCATTCGCCACGATCTTAATCGGCTCTGTCGCATGGTCCCCGCAGAAAGGACGTCTGGGCGGCTTGGGGAGCGGGGTGGTCGGGAAAGTGGGTGAAGGAGGGTCCTGAGGAGTTCGAGGTCTCTGGTACTTACTTGTCAGCCCTTTTACCCTTCCGAGAGGGGCCCGAAGGCAGGCAGGCACAATCAAAGGAAAGTTAAAGGGTTTTCACCTTTTTCCTCAGTAGAGGGAAAGACAGGGGCTGGCATTCCAGATGTTTTGACAGTTGTCGGCTCTGGGGTTCAGCAGGATTTATACGTCCTTTATACACCTCCCCCCATAGAAGCACCAACAGTTCACGGGGTGACCTGGCCGATGGAGCGGAGTTCCCCTTCGCAGCCCCAAGCCGAGCCTCCTGCTTCAAGATCCAGACGCCCTGAACGCTGTCCCCTGGCCCAGAAGCACTTTTGTAAAAGTTTGTCTTCCCGCCTCCCACAGCCCAACACGCACCCTGCGGTCACCTTCCATTCGGGGTGCGTTCGGGGACCGACTTGTACCCCGAAGGCAGATGGGTTTTATTGATATATCCTTTAAAATCAAGGCCCCGGAACCCAGGAAAGGCGCATGAGGAGCCGGCCAGAAGCCAAGCCACGGGCAGGGGTCTGAAGCACATTCCAAGCCCGGAAATGCGAGGAGGGCGGGCATGGAAGCGGGGTCCACCGCCTCCCGCTCCTCCGCTGCACCCGCCCCCAGGTGTGCCCAGCACCTCCGCCCGCCTGGGCACGACCGACTCGGAGCAAGCTGCAGCCGGGCGGCGCCACCCTCGCTTGGAGCGGGTTCTCACTCACCGTGGGGTTTCACCTTCAGCCCGGGGCCCTGTTGGCTTCCCCAGTCGGGTAAACTGCAGCCGGCACGAAAGGAAGCGGGTGAGCTCGGGGCAAGAGGAGCGACTCTTACGGATCCACGCCAGGGGCTCCGGGGCCAGCCAGCGCGCGGGCAAGAGAGCGCTGGGCTCCAGCTGCTGCCGCCTCTGCTCCAAAGTAGCCCCCACTTGCACTCAAGGCGGAGGTCGCCCCGGGGCGCCGAGAGGGGACCTCCTGGCGGCCGCTGGGGGAATGGCAGCTCCATGGGGGAAAGCAGTCAGATCGCCTTTGGGTCATCTAACCTCAGAAAAAGAGGTGGGGCATGGACAGTATACAGGGCTCACAGCCTTAAGGAGAAGGCATTGACCCTCTGGCCAGGGCGGTGAGGAAGACAGCGGATCAAGAAGGCTACCTTGGGTCCACAAGGCCGCATCCAAGGCACCAAGGGACCTAGAGAAGGGAAATGTCTTATCTTCTCCAAGCTGTTCTGACTTGAGAAATCCCATGTTCTGACTGACTAACAAGGGGAGCATTAATCACTGAAAAATGCTTTGAGATTCTACCGGATTTATTAGAACAAGATGGGAGTCATAAAATGAGCAAGGACTTTGAAACCTAACCCACAGCCTCCCACTATCTACTTGTGTGATCTTGGTCTATGACCTATAAGGTCATACCTTGCAAGGTGGTTGTAAGGGGTGAACTAACCGTAGAAAGTATTTGTAGTTCACAGTAGGAGTCATTAAATACTAAGTAAACTTCCTGAAGAAAAACATGTCTTCCACATCTCTTTTATTTCCTGTATGATTGCATGTTAATGCATATCAATTACGGAGTACCAAATGACTAAGTATTACATTTTACAATTCTTACTACACAATTTAAAGAATTATGAAAATATATAAATAGAAATTAGGATATGTAGAGAAAACATCCCTCCCCCAAAAGTGGTTCCCACTACTAGTACATGAGAGCCTCTAAAACCACACACATCCTTTGCAATATCAAGTTATTTCTGGTATTACAAGAAATAGTTAATAAATAGTCATGGTCTAATGATATCGGCCCTGGATTAAATGATTCCATTTAATTCTGTGTCACTTGGGGAATGCAGATATTGGAGGCTGTGAATATAAAACTCAAACATGAGGAAGAAGAAGAAGAAGAAAAAAAGACAGGTACACGAATCCAGCCACTAAGCAATGTCTCTATTAATCATTTAGTGATGCAACCTTATTTCCAAACTGCCTCAAATCCTAGTCAGTGCTTTGAAAGCTCCTTTTGATCTTTTAGCCTCATGGCAATCAGTGAATTCTTCATCATACAGAGCTATTAGAAAGGAAGTGTCTCTTAACTACTCTGGTTTACCTTTAATGTCCTTCTCTGTCACTGGGTAGTCCCTAATTGGGAAGAGGCCGTTCCTGCCTGAGAATTGTCATTACATGATCTTTTCTGTCCTGTCCAGAAAAGAGGAAAAATAAAGTTTCTTGTCTCAGAAACTAAGGCTGAACATTGAGATCCAACTTTCAGGGCTTTCAGGGTTTTCAGGGCAAAGAGAGCCTTCAGGCCTCATTTGTAAGGATAAGAAAACTTCTTTCCCATGTTCACACCCTTAGGCCTCAGGGGCTCCTTCCCTGGGGAGGAAAGGTTAAGCTGGGAGGACGTTAGGTATTTCCTGGATAATTTTCACCAGTGAGAGGGGTCAGTGTGATGAATAAGGCCCCAGCTCTCACCTACTCTCTGTCCAGCTGCTCAGCCTGTACCTGGTGGCTGGAAGAGGGTGGGCCAGCATTTAAAATTCAAGCCTTCCTAAGTCATCCCGTGTCTTAGTTTGTTCAGGCTACTATAACCATATACCATGGACTGGGTGACTTTATAGACAAGGGAAGTTTATTCCTCACACTTCTGGAGGCTGAGAAGTTCAAGATCAAGGTGTCAGCAGATTCAGTGTTTGGTGAAGGCCTGTTGCCTCATAGGCACCTTTTTGCTATAACCTCACACAGAAGAGGGCAGGGAAGCTTTCTTGGGTCTTATTTATACCGGCACTAATCCCAGTTATAAGAGCTCTGACCTCATGCCCTTCCAAAGGCCTTGCCTCCAAAAGCCACTACCTTGGGGTTAGGAATTAACATACAAATTTTGAGAGGACACAAACTTTTAATCTACAGCATCCTCGGCTACATCTCAATCTTAAATCCAGCTTTAATCAGTGCCTTCCATGGGTGTTATATAGCAAATTGGCTTCACTGTGCACTGAAAAAGATACATTTCTCATTTGCTCCTTATGAGAATGCTGTTTGCTTCTGTAGAAAAACAATCTGAAGGGAAAGAATAGGGGAAGGGGAGATTCAGCCAAAGTTCACCCAAACTGAATGGATCCTCCTCTTCAAACTCGTTCCAGGGGCTGTCTTGCCCCTGTCAGTTAATGGCCACCCCAACCTTTCAGTTACTTAAGGCCCAAATTACAGAATCATCTTTAACTTTTCTCCTTTTATTATCCACCTATTATCTATCAGCACATCTTGTTGGTTTTACATTCAAAAGATATCTAAGAGCAGACATAAATAGAGCTCTGCTCTTTCACCTCCTCCACAGGTACCGCCCTGGTCTAACCCACAAATACCAATAGCCTCCTCACTAGTCCCCCTCCTTCTTTCCTGCCCTGTATGTTCTGTTCCCATTACAGCAGCCAGTGCAATTCAGTAAGCCACATTATGTCACTCTGCTACTCAAAATCTGCCTTGCACTTCCTATCTTACTCAGAGTAAAACCAACACCAACAGGCACTCCTTTCTCACTGACCTTGTCTCCTAACACCTTCCTCGTCACAAATTCCACTATACCCACTCTTCTCTCTGTGATTCCCAGAGTGCCAGGTAAGCTTCTGCTGCAGGGCCTTTATACTTGCTGTGCCTTCTACCAGAAACACTTTCCTCAGGTACTTCATTACTTGCTAGCTTACCTCCTCAAGCTCTTTGCTCAAAAGTCACCAGAGTCTTCCCCTTTCAACTCTATTTAAAATTATAATCAGCCTCTTCTAACACTCTCTATCCACATTCCCTGCTCCAATTTTCTCCATAGAATTTATTGCATCTGATATCTGATACATATACTGCCTGTGTATCTATGGCTGCTGTAACAAACTACCACAAACTTAGTGACTTAAAACAATTCAGATTTATTATCTTATAGTTTGGAAGGTTAAAAGTCTCAGTTTTCATAGGGCTAAAATCAAGGTGTCGGCAGGGCTGCATTCCTTTTGAAGTCTATAGGGCGAAATCAGTTTCCTTGTTTTTATCAGCTTCCAGAGGCCTCCTGCATTTCTGGACTCATAGTTCCCTTTCTGCGTTTAAAACCATCAACAGCAGGTAGAGTCCTTTCCATAACTCATCAATCTGGCTATTCTGTTTCCTTCTTCTTCTTCTTATAAGGGCTCTTTTGATTACCTCATAGCCATCCAAATAATCCAGGAATATCTTCATATGTTAAGATCATTTAAGACTAGCAACCTTAATTCCACCTGTAACCTAATTCCCCATTGCCACATAATGTAACATATTCACAGGTCTTGGAGATAAGAATGTGGACATCTTTGGCGTCCATTGTTTTGTTTACCACACAGCCTTTCTCTTTCCATTATAATATAAATTTCACAACACAGGGATTTTTGTCTGTTTGGCTTGTTGCTCTGTCCTTAGACTTGCTCAATAAATGTATAGGGACTTGCCATAGACTGAAATGTGTCCACCTTCCCCAAAATGCATATATTGAAGCCCTAATCCTCAGTGTGATAGCATTTGGAGATGGCGGCTTCAGTAGGTAATTAGGGTTAGATGAGCTGATGACGTTAGTGGGTTTACAAGAAGACAAAAGAAAGGAGAGAGATCTTCCTCTCTCTTCCATGTGAGGACACAGCAAGAAAGGGGTCATCTACAAGGCAAGAAGAGAATCCTCCCCAGAAGCCAAATTGGCAGCCACCATGATCTTAGACTTCCCAGCCTCCAGAACTGTAAAAAGCAAATGGTTACTGTTTAAGCCATCCAGTCTATGGTATATTTTTAATAACAACCTGTAGACCAATACAGTACTCAATAAGCATTTATTGAGTAAGTAATGAGAAGACCTCATCACAAGCACTGTAAATAGTGAACAACTATTATGCACCTACAATTTGCTAGGTGCTTGTTAAGCACTTTACATGGAATAGCTCATTGAATTCTCACAAGATCCCTATGGGTAGGTAAAGGTGAGAAAATCATAGATTAGAAAGTTAAAGTAATTGCTTAAGGTCATGCAGCCAGTACATTGTGTAAACGGGTTTTAGATTTGGCAATGTGACTAAAGCCCATGGCTGTAACCCTGATCCTCCCCTACCACTATCTAATGTGTCAGTGGGCACCTCAGGATCTTGCTCTCAAGATGCTTACAGCATAATAAAGACGACAAGAGGCACACAAATAGCAATAACATGAAGAAGACTATGGTTGGTAATACAGAAGAGGCCAAGACATTTCCGTGGATTGTAAAAAAGGGAAAGGTTAATTTCAGGTTAGGTTGATTGTAGGGAGTTTCAGGGAGGATGTGACATTTGAGCTGGACTTAAAGATAGTATGCCTTGTTGGAGTTAGAAAGTTTGTTCAGATAAAGAGAACCACACAAGTTAAGATACAAAAAACTAGAAAAGTGATAGATGTATTCTGGAAATCAAGATTAATGAAGCAGGTATGAGGACTAGATGTTCAGTTAGATAATAAGGGCTAGGATTCCAAAGAAAATTTAATACTTTTTGTTTACAGATATTAACAGAGAAAAACTACCCGAGGGTGCTGTCAAAGTAACGTCTGAAGCTGTAACTCAAAAGGCAATGAATAGAATAGAAACATGAACTTCTTGCTGGGTAAGATGTTTTCAGATACTGCTTTGTTTACCACATTAAAAAAGGACACTAGTGGACTCATAATTTAGGGTCCAGGGTACAGTCTCATATTTCTTAGACTCAAAAGGTTCTAAACAAGATTAAAATAGATAATGGGACAACTAGACTACTTCTGACCTTTGGACAGGAATGGTTTTCAACATTTCTATTCAGAGATGAAGTAACTAAGGCAGGAAGGATTAAGTGACTTGCCCTAGATTATGCAACTAGTAAGATTGGGACATTGATTCTGAGTCTCATGACCATTAGTGTTCTGTGTATCCTGATATATAAGAGGAAAAGGCCACAATGGTGCATTTTCCAAAGCAAAGTTTTCAGCCTTTAGGCTGCTTCAGATAATCCTCTCTAGATTCTAATAAAAATAATTCTGAGGACTATAGAGGGGAGCACTCATGAATATCCCTTCCAAGCTCTTCTAGGAACAATAGAGGAATCAGGATCATCTGATAGATGTATTACAGGAAGACAAGGTGCATGGTGATTAAGAGAATGGGCTTCAGAGTCTGTAAGGTTCATAGTAGCTGTGGCTAATGTCTCTAGGTCTCAGCTACCTCATCTTATAAAATAGGGATAATAATATAGGTAGTTGTATGGACTCTACTGATTTTACAGAGAGAGAGAGAGAGGAGAGAGACAGAGAAAAATCAATTTGTTGTTCCACTCATCCATGCACCCATTGGTTGACTCTTGTTTGTGCCCTGACTAGGGATCAAACCCACAACCCTAGCATATTGGGAGGATATGCTAACCAACTGAGCTATCCAGCCAGGGCTGTATGGACTCATTGAAGGTAGGTATGTAAGGTGCTTAGCACAGAGCCTGTCACATGGTAAATGCTCAAGAAACACCAACTCCTCCTTTTCTTTAAATCACACCACACCATCCTCACAAAGGCAGAAAAAAAAAAACAACTAGAACCAAGCATGTGTTACATTTCACATAAATTCAGAAGCCTCAGTGTCCCTTAGGATGTTTGGAATTGGGAACAAAACGAATATTTCTGGGTAGTTTGACATACAATGAATAACATTCACATTCTTTGTTCAAGTCAGTGCAAATTACTTTTCATCAATTTCAATTCATGGTCTAAACATTTCCCTGTAAAAGGAAAGCCATGCTGGTCTTCAACGGTGTATATGAAAAATCCCAGATTCTGTTGCCAAACCACCGTCTTCCTCTGAGAGTGTACCAAACAGCAAAGGGGTACCAGAAGGGTGTCACCGTGGAAACATCAAAACAAATTACAATATAGTAAAAGTGGAAAAGCATGTTTACAGTCACTGACAAACAGACTCACAATTATATTGCTCCAGAGAGTAGTGCTCAGAGTTCAAGGGCTATTCAAATTAGATTTAGTGAGAGGACATTCTTATTTATTTTGATTGAGTCTGATTACCCAATGCCATGGTGCACTAACTGCATTTGTTA